>JAJDFE020000213.1:0-52100 GCA_021527465.2 Geoglossum glabrum
GCAGTACGTCGGTCACATTGATGCAAATTCTGTGAGCCTGTCAAACAATGAAGGCCGAAGACAGCATACAGTCTTTTTAATTCCCATGGACAAGAGAATACCAAAAATTCGGGTACGCACTCGACAACCCCGAGAGCTTCTGGGAAAGCGGGTTCTTGTCACCATAGACTCGTGGGATCGCGATTCCCGATACCCAATGGGGCATTTCGTTAGGTCACTCGGAGAGCTAGAGACAAAAGAGGCCGAGACCGAAGCACTACTGCTTGAGTATGATGTCCAATATCGACCCTTCCCTAAGGTAGTTCTAGACTGTTTGCCTACGGAAGGCCATGATTGGAAAGTCCCGACAAACAAAAACGAGCTTGGTTGGAAGGGCCGCAGAGATCTCAGAGATCTACTGGTCTGCAGCATCGACCCGCCGAGTTGCCAGGACATCGATGATGCGCTACATGCCCGACTGCTTCCAAATGGTAATTTCGAAGTTGGGGTGCATATTGCAGACGTCACACATTTCGTCAAACCAAATAGTGCAATGGACTCGGAGGCAAGCGGAAGAGGAACGACGGTATACCTAGTCGACAAACGAATTGACATGCTTCCAACGCTATTGGGCACTGACCTATGCTCCTTGAAGCCTTACGTTGAGCGATTTGCTTTCTCTGCATTATGGGAAATTACCCCAGATGCTGATATTATGGACGTTGTATTCACCAAGTCGGTTATTCGTTCTCGAGAAGCGTTCAGCTACGAACAAGCTCAGAAACGAATTAACGATCAGTCGATGGAAGATCAGCTTACAGTCGGTATGAGGGCCTTGTTGATGCTCTCGAAGAAGTTACGGAAGAAGCGCATGGATGCGGGAGCCCTGAACCTAGCAAGTCCGGAAGTAAAGGTACAGATTGAAAACGAAACATCAGATCCAATAGATGTGGAGGTCAAGCAACAACTTGACACTAACTCTCTCGTCGAAGAATTCATGCTGCTTGCAAACATCTGCGTAGCTAGTAAAATCTATAGCGCCTTCTCCCAGACAGCCATGCTCAGGTATGCTCCGAACTATCCCTTAACGATTGCCACTTTGCTGAACTTTACCAGACGTCATGCCGCACCGCCTGCCTCTAACTTTCAGGAACTGCAAAACCAATTAAAGGTCAGACGAGGCCTTGAACTTCGCACAGATAGCTCCAAAGCATTGGCCGACTCCCTAGATTTATGTGTTGACCCAAAGGAGCCGTTCTTCAACACACTCGTCCGAGTTATGGCAACTAGATGCATGATGTCTGCTGAGTACTTCTGCTCGGGAACACAAGCTTACTCTGAGTACCGCCATTACGGACTCGCAAGCGAGATATATACGCATTTCACGAGTCCTATAAGGCGATATGCAGATATAATTGCCCACCGCCAACTAGCTGCTGCGATAGATTACGAACAGCTTGATGCTACTCTCCATAGTAAAGGTAAACTGGAGGGCGTATGTAAAAACATCAACACACGTCATAGAAACGCTCAGATGGCTGGTAGAGCGAGCATAGAGTACTATGTTGGACAGGCACTCAAGGGTCGAATAGTGGAGGAGGAAGGATACGTTATGAAAGTATTCTCAAACGGCTTTGTGGTATTTGTCCCTAGATTCGGTATTGAGAGCTTGGTCCGTCTGAGGGATCTGGCCGTACCGGAGCCTGAAGCGACGTTCGATGGAGAAAACTACATCTTAAGGACAACAGGCTCTCGGACGGAAACCATAGTCCTATTTAAGAAGGTAGTAGTCAAGATTAGTGACCAGAAGGAGGAGTCGACAGGAAAACGGAAGATTCGACTAGAGTTCGTCAAGTCGGGAGGCAAGCCACAATGACAGCAGATCCAACGTCATCGCAAAATGTCACATAGGTTTGTCAGTAGCTATAGCTATATATAGCGTTATTATACCAGACTAAACCGCTCCACCACCTACCTACCTACCTACCTACCTTCAAACACAATCTCCCCCCCCCCCAAATAAGCCTGACGACGAATGGATGTTGCCCTCTTTTTTCCTCTTTTTTTTAACAAGAAAAAAAAAAGAAAAGTAACACCCCAATTTAAAAACGTAAAGGAGTCCGTCCTAATTAGGTTTTGGTTTTGAGATCGCTTTCCGTTTAGTTGCTTGCTAAAAGAAAAAAAAACCCCACCTTAAATCACAAGATGAAACACAGGTAACTCCACCTAGATGAGGCCTTTTACGTGTAACATGTCATTTTGTTGGGGTCAAACTGGGAGTTTTAATCCCAGCCCCCCACCAGAGGCACACTGGTCGGCATTTCTAGCAGTTTTTTTTTTTTTGATTTCATTAACCATACTTTCATTTGACTATGCATTTTTTTTCGCGATAGCTACAGCAACAGTGCACGATTGCTTGCACAGGCAGTGGCACAAACATCTGAGCTTCAAGATCTTTCTCCCAATTCCCAATCATGAGACGTCTTTATGGCTTGCCTGATTCCCACCTCTTTCCCGCCCCATTCTCGAGGTAAGACGGTACCATAGTATGAGGGTTTGGTGTGATTTTAATGCAAAAGGAACCCGGCCCAGAATAATGCATCACAAGAAAAGGGAAATGAAAAAAATTATGATGCGTGGAGACGACGCTGGAACAGAACACCTCTAACGAAGAAGTTACAGTAAGAAACCGGAGAACAGGAAAGATCATGTATATACATATAGAAAACCATCGAAACCTTAACCTTTCTTGCTTTACTTCCGCCGAACTTTCTAGAGGGGCTTTAGACACTTTAGACAGGTTTAGCGGCTGGTTTGGCCTTTGAAACAATCGTACTTGATGGAAAACGAGTATGACAAGATGTGCTTTCATTAACCGTCAACGTACTCATACCAGCCATTATTCGCTTATCCGTGGTCATTAAAGACTTTTGGGAATGAATAACAAGGGAAAATTCGAGTACACTGATATTGACAAACCGGGACCGTAGAGTGAGGCCTGGTGACAGCATCCGTCGGGGAGGCTCCTGGGAAAAGTCCATTCTTTTCTAAATCGCGGGGTATTTTGACGAGGCTCTAGCGCAATCCCGACCGTTATAGTAGTAAAGACTAGCGTGAGGCGAAGGGAACGAGTCTGCACATCCAGCTAGGATAGAAGTCAAGAATGAAAAAGTCGGTAGTGACTTCGATCTTGATTCCCACGCTAGACGGACGTTTTGTCCGTTTAAACGGCTGCCGATAAAGTTGTCACGTTTACCCCATGAAGGCAGGGCCTGTTCATCGGCGGAGAGGTGCTTAAGGACTCTTGGGTAAAGCGATTGGGAAGTGGTGTTGCTGAAAGCTTTGGGCTTCGGGTGGGACTGGGCGGTGCGTTATCTGCACTTCGAATTACATCGGCAAGGGTCCGGGTCAAGGTGCTAACGTGTGCCACCAAGTCTCGGAGTGTAGTCGTATCGAAAGGCATTTTCTTCTGAGGATTAGCTGAGATGGTACTCAGTACTGGGTCAGACGTTGTACGCCTCTGGTGCATTGTTTCCATGAGTGACCTCGCTACGGCAGATGCGTCTTGCCGGTCGCTCTTCGAAAGTGAGTGCCCTTGGTGCCGCGGAGGGGACTTGGAGTTCTGCTTTGCAATTGGCTGCGCCGTGCTTCCGGAGCTGCTACCGCCGAAGATATCATCGTCTGGCAGCAGTACAGATTTCCGTCGGTTTCGTCCGACGTTTGGAGACGGTTGGAAATCGTCGTCGAATGCATCAAACCCAAAGCTTGGGGACGACGGAGATCGCGAAGGGAGAAGCTCCTCGTCATCATCGTTGAGGGTTGCCAGGGCAATGATTGCATCTGCCTCATCCCAAAGATTGGCAGAGGGACCATCTCTGATACACTTTGCTACCGCATGTGTCCGTAATCGCTTTAGTCCTTCCACTAGTAGCGCAAATTCTCTGACATGGCCTAAATGCCCGAGAACGCTAGCCTGTCTCTCCTTTATGGCCTGAGGGACAACCATCGCAAATCCGCTGTCTCGTTTCTCGCCGTTTCCGAAGTTATCCCCATTGGGAATCCCGTCAAACCCATCGAATTCAAAATCCTCGTTCCAGTCTTCGCTCACACCCTTACTGCCCAAACCTAGTGACCCAAAGCGCGCAGTCATGCCCCCATATTCGCGCTGGCCGACGGAGTCGGGGATAACCGGTACACTCTGACTTCTAATGTGAAGTGCGCTTGGTGCACGTCGACCAGGCGGCCGACCGCCCCTGTAGTCAGGGTTCTGCTTACCATGTACA
Source organism: Geoglossum glabrum (assembly GCA_021527465.2). Classification (NCBI taxonomy): domain Eukaryota; kingdom Fungi; phylum Ascomycota; class Geoglossomycetes; order Geoglossales; family Geoglossaceae; genus Geoglossum; species Geoglossum glabrum. Next base: position 4,263 of record JAJDFE020000213.1, read on the forward strand.
GTCTTTGGTCTTGAAGAACCCTTCGAGGCTTTGTCAACAGGGTTTTGCTCAGACCACTCAAACAAGTTGCTCCGGGCATCCCTTTCTCCATTCTCGCGGTTACGGCTTCGTGAGCGATTGGTTGAATCAGATAACACACCCTGATAGTCTAGTCTTAAGGGATGTCCAGATTGTGGACTGGAGAGACGATTGCCGATTTCTGCCTCATCCCCGCAGCGGCTCCAATCCTCGTCATCTTCGTCATCCTCCTCATCGTCGAAAGACCACCGATCATTGTCTTGCTCTTCATAATGAGCATCCCATTCAAGTTTGCCTAGGCTTAAAGGCACGGGCATCTCGGGTGGAGACGATGGGAAATCCTTTCTAGTACCAACCCCACTTTTCGCTTTTACGGGGGTGGAGAAATCATCATCAAGCAGCTGACTTCGCCCTCTCACTGGCGTTGACATATTTTCGTCTTCTTCCGCTATGCCATTCCAGGAATGCATGCCAGAATCCCTAAAGGTACCTTCAGGCAATAGATCTTGTAAGGCAACAACCTTCCTCTTGCTTAGCTCGGCTGGTGGGGATTCATCAAAGATTGTTTCGATCCGTGGGCCTCTAGCACCAGAGGAACTACCAGTTGCTCCTGTACGCAGTGAGTCGAAGACTGTCTCGCTCTGAAAGTCCATATCATCGTCGTCACCGGAGCCAAATGCTCGGTTTTCGTTGTCTGATCCGACTAATGTTGAAGCGCGATCTGAAGGGGCCACCAAAGAAAGGCGATGGGTTTGACGGGATGTCGATATAGGAGGTGAAGAGGGAGGGATAGACCCTCCATAATAGCTATTTCTTCTCGAGGGTAGCGGGTCTGGGAATAAGGCTCGAGGGGATGATGATGGCGGGATATCAGATAGGTCAACGTCAGATCCTGACAGCCGATTCAATGGCTGTAGAGGAGATGATGCGTTCCTGGATCGTGAGTATGTAGGAAACGGGTCAACTGGTGAACCATCTGCATGAGATGTTTGACTTTCCCTTCGAAAAACGTGAGGATCTGTAATGCTTCTTCGTTGTGAACTTGGACCTGCGTGAGCCGATACAGATACTCGATTGGGCATTGAATATAATGGTGCAGAGGAATGCCGCTTGCCCCTGTTCACGTTGCTTCGTCCGTATTTGTTGTTGTGCAGTATGCTACGGGATCTAGGGACCCACGAGGGTGAAGAGCCAGAAGAAAACATGTCCGTGATTGAAAAGGAGCGCCTTGGTCGATTGTTAGGCCCGCGCTCATCAAACGGGAAAGGTATATCTAGCGGGGCCGGGAAGCCTGGTGGTGTCGCGGGCCCGCTACGCCCGAGAAAGATGCTATCATCATCACGGTCAGTAGTGTGACAAGATCCTCGATCCTCATCCTTGGAGCACGCGTCAATTGAAGAAGCCATCAGAAGGGTTGGGTGATATCGACTGTTGGGAGTAATCCGATTGATTGGCGCATCTACCGAACGGGGTACCGCAATGCTCCGCTTTGCCGCTGGTCCTTCTTTTATAAGCTTTACGGGTTCAGGATCGAAATAGAGACGCCATTTGGTTTCTTGCCGTGGAGATGGAATGGACCTGCTGGAAGCCAATCGGCGAAGGTGGTCACGTCTTGGAAGCGACTCCTTGATAAAGTCTTGAGCGCCGTCAAGGAGATATTGTTGTTGCAGAGTCGCTGACCGCTGGTGACTTGTCGCCGGCCTCCTTAGAGTAGGTACTTGAGCCTTTACACCAGAGGGTGGTTTTGACGCTTGGTTCGGAATGCGCTGTGACGAAGTACGCTTAACTAATTTATTGGGGGTTGAAGGCGCTGAGCTTGTAGCTGGCCGTGTGCTGAGGATAGGTGCACTCGACGTGTTGGAGTAGGAAATTGAGGGTGAGGCGGGACCAAGACTGGACGACTGGCTTGGACTCTGGGACAATATTGATAATCTCCGAATCCAGGACCGCCGTGATGATACGGAGCCCTTCCTGTCGAATCCAACTGAATCCTGGTCTAACAGTTGATATGTCCTAGTTTGCGTATGTGGCGGCTTGCTGGGCGTGTCGAGTTCAGCACTCGATATCTGTCTGCTCCCATCCAGATCAGACGCTTTCCCACTTCCAGTGCCGCTGGATGAGGATGGCGGATACGATTTTAACCGATGTCTGGATTTTGGTTCTATAGAAGAAAACGAGCTTGTCATCAACTGGGACGGTTCGTTATCATGGTGTTCATCATCGCCAACTGCTGTCCTTCGTCTATTCGCTCCGAGATTGGCTTTAGAGGGTCGCAGTGGTCGACCGAAGGAATACCCGACTGCTGCAATACCGACCGTACTAGTCGCACAGAGCTGTGTTTAAGAGAACTCAGTTAGTCGCTAGATCTCATGCGAATCACATTGATTTCTTCTGAATTGGTGATTTTGTGGACCGCGAGAGCAACAACAACTTGCACTTGAACGAGAAGCAGACTTGTGTAACCAACTAGGACGCGCTTGCACACACCCTCCACGTGAGAAAGAGAGCAAAGGGGCCTTACCGTCGACACCGTGTGCATTTTATCGTAAGGATAGATCACCTCTAGGCAGTGATCAGACTAGCAGGCCACACAACTGGGGAGAATTGCCGTAGGAAATTCATGAGCATCGTGAATCCGGTTCAAAGGCGTGAGCTAAACGCGAAGAGACGCCGGATGAAGACCCAAAGCAAGCAAAGCACGACCCAGACCGAGGAGGCACAGCCTTGAGTCTCTCCAGACACACTTGAGCGAAACGGGCTCCAGTGGGGATTCGACCGGATCGTAGACCCAGTTGTCTGTTGGACCTTGGGGAGGGCTGGAGGTTTCGCTTCTTGAGTGGAGGTAGCGTTGAACTTTTGGAGGACGCTGAGCGTGTTTTGGGTTAGGGCGGCGACGCAGCCCGAATGATTTAGGGTCGTGTCTCAGGATCCCAAACCACCAGAGTTGGGTCCGTCCGTTTACAGAAATGCCCGAGAAGTCCAGCATGAGTCCCGTGCGGGAAACGCTGGATATCAACCAGACCCGTGGGATATCAGCAGCCGCCCCGCCACCTTGCTACAAACCTGGCGGGCCCCTGAGGTTATAGCCCGGCATTCTCTTAGCGTACAGGTGTGAGCTCCGTCTGCAATCCTCCTCTGGAGCTGCCTGCACTTTGCAAACTTCCGGGCAAGCCGCAGCCTCATTTGCTCAAAAGCACGCATCAATCTTGATCAATCTTGATCTCGAGCGCATGTCTTGGACGCTGTGTCACTCATCGCCGCGTGCACCCGGCCTGACTCTGAGTCGCAGCATCCGCTCAAGCACATACGTGCTTCGTACATGCTCACCGCGTCGGATATCTGCCGCTTTACACAGGGCACACTCTTAGCTCCGACAAAGCCTCCACTCCGAGACTCTAAGTAGTAAGCCGGTTTGTGTCTGGCCACAACACTGACAGAGCCAGAGCCTCTGCGTAGCGTGATTGCCAGCGCTACCATGGCGGCCCAAACTAGAAGAGCTATTCAATTAAGGGGTCAAGTCTGCAAACCTAGTCACAAGCAACAGTGCGCTGCCTGACAACGAGCAACCCAGTTCAACCAATATGCCAGGGCAGCACCCTACGGAGGCTTGTTGCCGTCGGCGGCGTATTGGGTCATGCTCTGCGCAAACGGCTGCATCTGCGCGGTATGCTTTGTACCGGCAATCTGCGGTAAAGTCTAGTATTTCAAGCAGCTGCCCTTGGAGAGATATTCTAGGCCTGCGAGGAGACCGCGTGCTTTAGCAAATACGGCCAAATCGCTGCAAGTGTTATGCAGCTGATAGCGGTCTCGAGAGGGATATGGCGATCAGATTGGCCTAGCTCAGGTGTCGTTCCCGCGCGTCAAGGGCACAGCTAAAAATGAAAAACCCAGCTAGCGTGTTTGACTGGGCGTCCCAATGTGACGTTTGTAGAGAGACCCCCCAACCACGGCCCTCTCCAAGCACTAGAGCGTTGCCAGTAAACCCCGCAGTTGTTGGCGCCTGACAATCCGCTAGCCTAGTGCCAGAGGGGGCGCGGAAACAGACAGATAGCATATGCATTCCTGAGTATGGAGGCGGAAATCAAGACTCGCATCCCGGGCATTGACCCTGTGCTCTCGGCGTATTCTGTGGGATATCTGGCCCACGCCTCAAATGCGTATTCCCCGAATTCAGACGCTTCTGGCCCCACACCGCTTTCAGAGGCAATATCTACTATATCGGCTTTGCTGGTGTCTGCGTCTGGTGATCCCTCGCCAGCGAATGTGCTCTCTATTGAGAAGTTGGTTGAGAAACTAGTCTCCAACTTTAGTGCGGCCGAGAGCGGGCAGAGGCAGGTGCTATCTACAGCCCGGAAACTGGAACAGACATTCCAAGTCGGCTCTCAACGGAATGTGTCATCTACCTTGGGCCTCGCTGGCGGAAGCGTGGATCTGGAGTCCGCTAACACTAGAAAAGTGGAATCTCGGGTTGACCGCAAGAAGCTGGAGAAAGCGGAACGCAAGATTAGAGCGAAGCAGGACAAGAAGGTCATGAAAAATGTTGAATACGAAGCTTCCAAACTCATTGACCAGCCCGATGAGGCTCAGTCCTATGAGGAATTTTTCATGGCTGTCAATCCTCTGCAGCTAGGCACTAACGCTACGGGGTCACAAAAGAGTAAGGACATCAAGGTTGATGGGGTTGATGTGTCTATTGGCGGCAAGCGGATACTCAGTGACACATCCCTGACGCTTGCATACGGGAGGAGATATGGGCTGGTTGGGCAGAATGGCATCGGAAAGAGTACTCTACTGCGGGCACTGAGTCGGCGGGAGGTGGCAATTCCGACTCACATTACCATTCTGCATGTGGAACAGGAGGTATGCTATTCGCATTGCCTGTGCTGAGAGAGGCGGGGTATCTCTGGCGGGTATCTTAGAAAACCCCCAAAACATGGCTGACCACCGCCACTTTTGTAGATAACTGGAGACGACACCCCTGCCCTACAAGCAGTTCTAGATGCGGATGTCTGGCGGAAGCATCTACTTGCTGAACAAGAGGTAGGCCAATATGAGCGGCCTTGAAAGAGCTCAATCCCGCTAACGCTGTGAAGAAAATCACGCAACAACTTGCAGCTATAGAACACGAACGATTAACACTAGCAGACACATCCTCAGATGCCGTTAAACTTGACAAACGCCGTGAAGAGCTCGACACCACGTTGAGCGATATCTATGCTAAGCTTTCAGAGATGGAGTCGGACAAGGCAGAGTCTCGGGCTGCCAGTATTCTTGCGGGTTTGGGATTCTCTCAGGAGAGGCAACAATATGCCACAAAGACGTTCTCTGGGGGTTGGAGAATGAGGCTGGCATTGGCGAGAGCATTGTTCTGTCAACCTGACTTGCTTCTGCTTGATGGTATGTGCGAGTACTGGGTGTTGTAATCCGGAAACTACTAATACGTTGCAAATAGAGCCATCGAATATGCTGGACGTCCCGTCCATCACCTATCTTGCGAGTTATCTCCAAGGGTATCCAAGCACGGTTCTAGGTTTGTGGGCTCGGCTCGGACATGCGTATTATTATACTGACTGAAACAAGTCGTATCCCACGACCGTGCATTCTTGAATGAGGTTGCCACGGACATTATTCATCAGCATTCAGAACGACTCGACTATTACAAAGGCGCAAACTTTGGTACGATATCTACTGGTTCTGGATGGGGTGTAAAATGAATTAACGATGGTCATTAGATTCTTTCTACGCCACTAAAGAGGAGCGGAGGAAGACCGCAAAAAGGGAGTATGAGAACCAGATGGCCGTTAGAGCCCATCTCCAAGGTAACATAGTCAACCATCGGACCCCGTGAGTTGGTGTTGACAGTGAATTTAGCTTTCATCGATAAGTTCCGCTATAATGCAGCCAAATCCTCAGAGGCTCAATCGCGAATTAAAAAGCTTGAAAAGATGCCAGTTCTTGAGCCTCCTGAGAATGAGTACATTGTGCACTTCAAGTTCCCGGATGTAGAAAAACTCTCACCACCCATCATCCAAATGAGCGGTATGCACCCCAGGTCACAGTGGCTGAGAGATATTAGACTAGCTATAGTTTGAATGCAAACTAGAACAACTACTAATATCTCAAAGGAGTTTCATTTGGTTATACCCTTGATAAACCGTTGCTCAAGCATGTCGATCTAGACGTTCAGGTACGAGCAAGTGTACTATCACAGAGCCATAAAGATTACATACTTATCAGGGTTTCTAGCTCGATTCCCGCATCGGCATTGTTGGCCCTAACGGTGCTGGCAAGACAACCGTCCTCAAGCTCCTTATTGGTGCTCTCCAGCCAACTAGCGGACTGTGAGTGCCTTGCTCCGTGCTTTTTGAACTATATATTCTAATAAACTGAAGAGTGTCTCAAAACGCGAGACTAAGGATCGGCTTTTTTGCACAACACCACGTCGATGGGTTGGATCTCAATATGAGCGCGGTAGGATTTATGGCAAAGAACTTCCCAGGGCGGGTCGATGAGGAATATCGGAGGCATCTCGGAGCGTATGTGTCACCAAAATCTTAACAATTTCCCTCAGTGCTGACCGATGATAGGTTCGGCATTACCGGTATGACTGGCCTGCAGAAAATGGAATTGCTATCTGGCGGCCAAAAGTCTCGAGTAGCCTTTGCATGCCTTTCCCTCACCAATCCTCACATCCTCGTCCTCGATGAACCGTCAAATCACCTTGATATCGAGGCGATGGATGCTCTTGCACAAGCACTGCGAAAATTCCAGGGGGGGGTATTGATGGTCTCCCACGACGTGACCATGCTACAAATGGTATGCAACTCGCTGTGGGTTTGTGATGATGGGATTGTGGAGCAATTCCCCGGCGATATCAAGGCTTACAAGAAAAGGATCATGGCTCAGGCGAACGAAGCTGGGGTTGTGCAGCAGCACTAAAGCGATTTTTCGTATTTTTACTTCAGACGCGGATATCGCGAGGCAGATCAAAAGGCAGGGCAATAATGTGCCCGCCTGAAATGAAATCCCTTGTATTCGCGCCAAATAGTCTAGTGTGATTCGCTCCCGCTCCCTTGGACGCGGGTGGAGTCCGCACAGGGGCCCAGCCAGGATCATCGGAGGTGTTGCTGGTTGCAGGAACATGCTACGTAGGCGCACTGTACATGTACGTAGTGCAGAGCACCGCGCAGTAGACTGATTATTGCCCAAGTACAAGTGTACACAAGTACATGGTACCTGGGTGTGCCCCGGACAAAACACCGCCCCGGAGCCCGCCAAGAGCACCGAGGGCAAACACGGGGCTGCTTTAGAGCGCGCTCTGGTCACATGACTCTAGTTCTATCCGGCCGGTTTGCTCTCTACTCTGTGCTCTCCGCACACGTACTTCAGAGTCGCCGACGGACGCAGATTTGCAGAGCACAGAGTAGAGTACATACAGTACATGTTCATGCACGCGGTGCAATATGTATTACGTGTATTACAAGGGGAGCGGGGGGGTGGAAAGGTGGGGGGGGCAACTATATTAGTTTATTGATATGGCGCACTATATCCTAATTACGGTACGAGTACAGATAAATTTGCATGCGCCTTGCGCCACACACATACGATGTTTCTGTGCCATGTACGGTACTACAGTACCAAGTAGCAGTAACAGCAGCAGTAGTGGTGGTAGTGGTGTTTGTATCTGTATGAGTAAGTGTAGTCTTACGACTCTGCTGCACATACGAGATGCGAGATACGAGTACGACCGAGCAGCATGCCTAGCGCTGCACATACCACCACCCTCGACAAACAGAGTATCTTGTATATTGCACAGGTACGACAGCAGCGGGTCTAGCTCTGAACCCTTTTCCGTGCTTTGGATCTGTGCGGCTGTTCGGGGCTGCTCCTGTGCTGCCTTGTGATGCGTGGATGTGGCGATTTGGCAGTTGATTGCTGCTTGTTTGCTGCCGCCGCACGTGACAGCTCACGCCGACGCGTTTTTCCGGTTGCCGGGTCAACGCCCAACTGTGTACAATGCGCTCCCGATCCTCTCGCCAGTTGCCAACACATTCGACGAAACCCTGCAGCCACGACATCCACAAGTTGCTCGCTCAATCCCGCATTTCTCGAAATTACGCTGTATATTTTCTCTGCCAGACTCGCCCCTTTATTCGTCCTGCACGCGCCAGTCTTCACGCTGTTGTCACCGAGTCCATTGTTATTTCTATTGAACATTCTTAACCCCAAGGCTGTGGGACAGTGCGCACTGCTAAGAAGGCCGCACCCCCCAAATACGCACAGAAGCATACCCCAGAGTCACGGCGGCACTCCCTAGGAATGCTCCATAGAGCAAAAAGTAGGGAGCTGAATAGACGCTCCATGGCGTCTCCAGGCCCATCATTCATGAGCCGGGAGCAAGTTGGTCAGCAACCCTCGATTTCCTCGTCACCTCATGCCTATTCTCCTCTTAAATCCTCACCTCTGAAGCCCCTTTCTCCCTCCTCCTTCGTCTCCTCGCCACCTGGAAGTAGCATTCCAGACTCACACAAAGTATGGACAGCCGAATACCTTACCGACCTCCGCACTAACCGTGTTCCTCGTCCTGGCGGAGCACGGCCGCTACCCTCGCCAGCGGGGGTGAACCGAAATGCTATGGCCACTCCTCCACCAGACTTCATCCCCTCAATGAGAGTGCCAACGGCGACCTCAAGGACGCCTGGACCGGCCGGAAACGCTCAATGGACGAACACCGCAGGCTCAATCCGTTGTCCTAGCGCGAACTCGCATAGGAGGGCACAGTCGATCGCATCTGTGAATACCGCGAATACCTCTTTTACCGGTCGCCCTCTAGTCCAGCAGCCTTATTCCGGAGTCACATCCAGAGAGGTTCTACCCTCCGCAGACTCGTTGGAGCTCCGGCCAGGCATGATCTATATAGAAAACGGATCCAGGTGGATGGAAAGACAGGAAGCGAGATCGCTGCGGGAGGCACTCGAAGATATGGATTTTCTTGAAGAAGAGCGACTCCACGCGGCCGCACAGGATGAAGCAGCGGAATTGGTATGGCAGCATCAAAATCCCGGCGCTCCATATAGAAATCCGGATGCGCCATATAACTACAGGCAACACCTCGAAAGAGGCAGTCATGCCAGAAGTCATAGTCTTGGGAGATACTCTAGTCTAAGTACCTCGAGTGTACATCGCCGCAGCCAGGAATACTACTCGAACGGCTCAGCCTCTGGGAACAGTGGGAATAACAGCGGGCAGAGCAGCAGAGTTTCTAGTGGATCTTCCGGCACATTTCCAGGATTGCCAGCAGGAAATAAACCGCTGGAGGAGGAGCCGCCCGAAGTAAGTCGAGGCCGTAAGACTCACGCCCTCTGGGATTCTCCGGAAAAGAAAGCCTACATGAATCTAACCTACCCTGCGCCTATGTCTAATTCTAATACCCGAAGAAAGAGCACAGGATCAAGGTCAAGGGTTATTAGTGGAGAGGGGACGAACTTATTCAGAAACCCCGAAGATCAGATTTATGAAGAGCCTGAAGAGGAACTTGGCGATCCTGGCAACAACCTTGGGGAAAGGCCTGTTGTGCCTCCACCGCTACGACCGAAGCCCCGTAATCACTTTCCACAGCATGCACAAGATCCCCCGACAAGAACAAATACCGCGCCTGTACATCTCTCTACAAGCTCGTCGAAGTTCGATATTCATAAGAACCCTCCTTCACAATCGCGAAACCCAGGCTATGTAGTAAACCACCTTCCCCCGACACCCCCTAACTCAGCAGGCGCAAGTGACAGCGACACCAGCCCAACAAGCGTAACAACAGCAATGAGGAACGGCGTTGAGATACGAGGAGAAGACATTAGGAAAGCGACGAGCATGAGATTGAAAGATCGGAGCCCAAAATTGCCTACGCCGACAGTCGTCAGCGACAAACCTGGGCGGCCCATTGTTAGCTTTGAAGCCGATTGGAAACCGAAAGAGGTCGAGTTGAAACAGGGAGAGTCGAGAAGGGCTATACCATCAGAGTCAGCGACTCCGAGCATTTGCCTAACAAAGGCGACAGACACTCCAAACACTCCTTCCATCCATATAAACGACAGCTCCTCGATTCCTGCTATCAATGTTCCGGATGTACCATCCATATCGGTTGCCGCCCCAACTACCACCGAAACACCTACGCAAACGGAAGTTCCAAAGAGGCCATTACCAAAGCCAAAATCAAATCCCTTTTCTCGACCGCCCCCTCGCGCCTCAGTATCTGCTCCAACATCGGCATCAACACCGCACTACTCGCTCTCCTCCCGTAGACCAACTGCTTCGTGCAAACAATGCCAGTTGCCGATCGCTGGCCGGATCGTGAGCGCAGCTGGTCAGCGCTTCCACCCCGAGTGTTTTTCCTGTTTCCACTGCGGTGAAGGGCTCGAGTGCGTGGCGTTCTACCCCGAGCCGGAGGCGAAGCGCAGTGAGCGTCTTGACAGGATAGCAAAACGGGAACAAGGCATTGACATACCAGATATTATCGGCCAAGGAATAGCAGAGGATGGTGATGGCAATCTAAGGTTCTACTGCCACTTGGATTTCCACGAACTCTTTAGCCCACGGTGCCGTAATTGCAAGACGCCAATCGAAGGTGAGATTGTTGTGGCATGTGGTGGTGAGTGGCACGTTGGCCACTTCTTTTGTGCAGAATGTGGGGATGTAAGTTTAATATGTGCAGCGAGGCTCTTCGCGTCCAGCTGCTAACTCACTCGAAGCCTTTCGACGCTTCTACACCCTTCGTGGAGAAGGATGGCTACGCATGGTGTGTGAATTGCCACACCCGCCGCTACTCTACCAAGTGTAAGAAATGTCGAAAGCCGGTTACCGACGTGGTTGTCAAGGCACTCGGTGCTGAGTGGCATACTGAGTGCTTCTGTTGCGTTGTAAGTGTCCACAAGGCTATTTCCGGCGGTTGAGAGACTTACTGGGCCAAATAGGAGTGTGGAGGTCAGTTCGAGGACGGACGATACTTCCTCCATTCTGGCGCGAAGGATGAGCAACCAGTGTGCGTAAAGTGTGAGGAGCGTAGGTTGAAGGCTTGATTCGATATTTCTTGCATCAAAACGGGCATCAGTGAGCATGGAGGGCGGGAGCATGGAGGCAGGAGCAATACATAGTCGCTTTCAAATAGTATAAACCAAAAAGGATTACACCTGCCGTTCAAGAAATTCGGGTTCTGCACCAAAACGTAAGCCAAAGGCGCGTATCACCACAGAGGATGTACTTTGCACTGTACTTGTGCTTGTACGTACGTACAGTACATACAGAGTACCGGTGATATGTATTGCACATTGCTTTTATCAATACCCAGCAGAAGCGAGCGGCGGCGATAATCCCTTGGCCAAAGCTTCTCCCAGAGCTTGGGCGTCAACCTCACTTTATCTCTGACCGATTACACGCTTGTCGCAGCCAGTTTACTTCGAGGCCTTCCGTCCAACACATCGACATGTCGCTCGATCCTCCAACCTACCTCTCCTCGCTGCAGAACAACATCCGTGCCAGGCCCATACCATGGGATGGTGCCGTTCGCGCTGCGCACATCACCGACGCCGATCTAAAGAAAATCAAGTCCGTAGATAAAGTGCGGAAGGAACAGCGAAAGCAGACAGTAGAGGGGAACCTTAGGGGATATGCTGACCTGCTCCTCGGAGGGAAGAGTACGAAGAGTGTGCTGGACACCGCTGGGAAACGTGCGGATGTTGTCCAATACATCCTAGTTCTGGCGGGGGACATGATCGATGGTAAAGTTGTAAGAATAGTGAAGCCCGTTAGGCATGCAACTGACGTGGACTTTTAACACAGATATACCAGCGCTCACATCAGCCCTTCTATCTCATCCTGACCCATATGCTCCTTTCCTACCACTTCTCAGCCAATCCTCGAACCCGGAGGACCCAGTCCCACTTCTAACATCCTCAGTCCTTACAAGTCTGATATCATATGCTCTTACCACCTCTGTCAAGTCAGCAGACCTAGGTCCGGGAACAGCCAGAGCTCTGCCAAAGCTATATTCATATCTCTCAGGACTCGCTAAGAGCTCAGACCCTGGCCTCCAAGATATTGCGGTTCAAGCATATTCTGCGCTCTTGAGGACTAAAAAAGCGAGGGAGCTTTTCTGGAAACAGCTCGCTGAGACTGTTTTACCGTTAATCGAGATACTACGTGCCGCTGCTGGCATTGGTAGTGACGGAGAGGCATCAACTCTCTGGAATGGCAACGGAAGTACTCGGAGTACGGCTGAGACTGGCCTGGGCGGGACAGTGGGCTTACAGCTTCTATACCATGTGTTGTTGGTTCTCTGGCAATTAAGCTTTGAGGGTACTCTTGTGGGCGATGGCCTTCAACAGTAAGTCCTGTTAGTATTTATTAATTACCACTACATTTACTGATATCACAATAGGGAATATGAAATCATCCCGCTCCTAATCCAACTACTTCGATTATCACCCAAAGAGAAGACAACACGTCTGCTAGTCTCTACCCTCGTCAACCTCATATCCGCCAATCAATCTAGTCTCCTTCCCGCAGCAGCTCTTGCACGTCTTCCCTCGCTCCTAGAAAACCTATCTGGTCGCCATCTCACAGACCCCGATCTGCTAGAAGACCTAGCGACTCTTAAGGAAATGTTGGAGGAATACACCAAGACTCGAACGACGTTTGACCAATACGCCGCCGAGGTCCGTACTGGTCACCTACACTGGTCACCACCCCACCGTAACCCTACTTTCTGGCATGAGAATGCCCGACGAATTCTTGACGAAGGCCAAGGCGAGCTGCCGAAGAAGTTGGCGGAGATTATGGGCAAGAGCTGGGATGGGGATAAGCAAGTCCTGGCCATTGCTTGTAATGATGTTGGGTGTCTGGTCAAAGCGGTGCCAGAGAAGAGGGACTACCTAGAGAAATTAGGACTCAAGGCGAGAGTAATGACGCTAATGGCAGATAGCGATGAGGCTGTTAGGTGGGAGAGCCTAAGGGCTGTTGGCGAGTGGTTGCGATATAGTTTCGACAGCTGAATTAGGCTCTTTCTCTCTCTTTTTTTTTTCTTCCTTTGAATCAAACTTGTATATTTGCACACGCACACACACACACACACACAGGCAAACCGGGACTATTTGGCACCTCCAATATCAAAATATCAAATCATTTACCTAACTCCCCCCCTTGCCCTTCCCCTCTCCCTCTTCCCCCTTTAAACTCCATTACCTTTTTTAAAAACCCCACAAAATACCCCAAACTCCCAAATTAATCTCTCAAGACCAGCCACCGGATATCCGCTTTTTTTTTTTTATCTTTCTTTCCATTTTCGGATTTTTTTTTTGCTAGAGCTCGGGAAGCAAGGTGCTTGTGGCATAGATAGATAGGTAGATAGATGGGGGTGTTGTGTTGTTTGATTTGTTGGGTTGGTTAGCTACTAGCAGCTCTGTGCTGAGTGGGTGGTATTATTATGGTGGTGGTGGATTGGGAAATCGGGTTTGTTTTTTAAATATTTTTTTAATTTTTTTTTAAAAGAACGTAAATAGAGTAGAGAGATGCCTATTATTCCAAACTTGGTTTATACGCCCGGGGGGGGGGAGGGGGGGGGGGAAGATGGTTAGATTCCCTCGTCCTGTTGCCTTGCCAGCGTCCTTCCCTCCCCCCAGGCTCGTCCTTCAGAGAAACATCCTCCTTCAGGCTCCGCCCTCGCGTTTCGCATACTCCTCCTCTATCCGCTCTTCGTAGAGCCTTTCGGCCTCGAGCTCCGCCTCAGACTTTTCGCGTGGTGGCGGGGTTTGGGGTTGGGGTTGGCCCTGCGGGGTGGAGGAGGAGGAGGTTGATGACGGTGGATCGGTAGAGGGAGAGGTGGAGGAGGCGGAGGGCATGTTTATTTCTGTTCGGCTATTGAGCTGGTTGGTTTTTTTTATTATTATTCTTCTCCTCTGGATGCGGATTGTTGGTATGCTGTTGCTCTGGGGAAATTGGACGGGGTGAGTGAGCGAGTGGGGGTATTATGAGGGGCGATGATGGGATCTGCGCTGACTCTCTGCTAACAGGACTTGAGTACGTCACGTCGGCGTTCTCGGTTTTTCCTGTTTTTTGCTTCTTCCGGCGAACTCGCGAGGCGGAAATTATTTCTCGAGTCAAAAACGCGCTTTGAATTGCATCGAGACCATCAGAACAACAGAGAAGTTGGCAAATGCATGTGCAACTCGTCCGTCGACCGAGGTAGGCTTTCTGCCGGTGGGAGCTTTCTGCTCTGTCTAGGAACCTGGTTGGACCTTTCCTCCGTGCAGGCAGCGATTTCATGGCTCAGCCACCGAAGCTGCAGCGCATGTGGCCGCAGCAGACGCGACGCGGCGGGCCGTCGAGTCTGACTATTAAATGACCCAGGGCGTCATGGCAGACCGGATTGTATCTATCTATTGCTCTCGTCGTGGGTGCAGGTAGTACTTACTCTTCTCCATCGCCTTTCCTGGCCTACTGATCCCCTAGCCGCGAGTCATGTCCCTCAACAGTACTGCCATCCGAATCATCTGCGCATATCCGCTTTCTGGCGAATATGGCCGAATGGTCCGCTATCTCATCTACCCGCTTCTCGCTCTATCGCTACTCTTTTCAGTTGCGGGATGGGTCGCCGGCGGTGCTCTCAATACTGCCATGACCTATATTGGTATCACCGGAATACACCTAGCGGCAATGGCTGTCAACAGAGAAGCCGGCGTGGTGGACCTGGACATCTTGACCGCCTACCATATCTGCATGGTTGCGCTTATCCTTTCGCCGCCTCTTATTATGTGGACGAAGTCTTTGCGGCGCCCATCTGGGAAGGGCGTATTCGCTATATGGGTGCTTCTATTGTGGATAGGGGTCATCCTGTTCAGTACTGCCGCCAAGCACCTTCCAAAACCCGTTCCTTGTCTAGATGACAAGGGAGCTATTGTTACATCTGCTGGAGAGCTTCGGAGGTGTACATTGAGTTGTGAAAGGTTTTCACTTCCTTTGCGGCGGCTCCATCATGCAAAGGTCGTCATCGCACCAAGATACTACGACAAACTGGGCACCATTACGCTCGCCGGGACCGTTTTGGTCTCCTTCTTTGTCCTCTTTGCCTTGGTACGCGCCAGCACCGCGACGCCCCACAAACCACGGCACGACCAGATGTATGGAGCCCGAGGGCAAACTTCAAACTTCGAGTCCCAGTACGTCGCGAAGGGCGCGAGCTTGATTTTCAGCCTGCCTCTAAAACTATCCGTTGCCGCAACAATCACCTGGATTTTTCTAATGGAGTTCACAATGTTGAAGCACCTGCCGCAGTCCGAGACAAACACAGCCATAAGTCAATGGGGACCACTTGCGGCCTTTGGGCTAGTCACACTGGCAGGCGGGGTGTCGAGGTTGACCGCATCCCCGGAAATTCAAACTACAAGCCTATCAGATTCTCCCAGGGAAACCATCGGGGAATTGGAGAGCCAAGCCTCCGAGTACCCGGAGGAGACATGGGCAGCGACTGAAGTTGGAGACATTTCACCACAAAAACGGGGGTTCTGGGGCACGATTCTCAATGTTGGTTGAGTGAGTGTGTATTGTATATAAAAAAAACTAGCGTAGGGTTTTTTTTTTCATAGGCATTGGATGTGCGACCCGCAAGAAACAGGGGGTGTGTGTGGAGGGCTTTTCGGATTTACCATACGTTGTACCTGTAGTCATGATGAAATCGAAAATGATACCCAATTCCTCAAATAACAGTATTCGAAATCCCCGAATCAGCAGCCACAACGTGGCTATTTGATCAATCACCACTTTAGATCGGCCAGCACTCGTAAGACCTCCCATTCTACATTCAATTCCCACTTCCCTTCATCTCGAAGCAAGTTATTATGTATGGCCATGCACCACCAGCTACGGTTACTGAGTGCCAACTAGATAACTTTCCTACCAAAAAAAAAAAAAACGGTGGTGCTAAGCTGCAGCTTAGAAAACCGCAGTTGCCCACTTTTTTTTTTTTTTTTTTTCTCCTCTCTACAATTCTCTTTTCCCTCAACCTTGAGGAAGTAGACCTTCACAAGGGTATGGCTGGAGCGGGTCGGCCACCCTCCCTCCCTGCTTGTGGTGGTGGCAACATTCAGTACCAAAAATCACTTTGATAACCGTTGGATATTAATTACGTATAGCACAATTTTACTAGCTTCAGCCTGCTATAAGAAAAAAAAAAAAAAAACAGATTTACTGGGTCTTCGCTAGGTCTATTAACTAAATGATCTTTTTACGAGCGTGTAACACTATGGGATCTCAAATATCAGTCTCTATGTTTCTCTAGCTGCCACTCTTTTAGAGTTGCGAGCGATGATGTTGTGTATGGATGGTGAGGGCTAAGGACTTTTTTCCGCAGCTGGAAGCATTTCTCCATTAGTGAAATAGCCTCGTTGTTGCGGCCTTGAGCCTTGAACGTAAATGCGACATTGTTCATGCTGGTCAATGTGGAAGGATGCTCCTCCCCAAGCACCCTCTTTCTCGTCTCCATCACCTGCACCCCCAGCTCTTCAGCCTCCCTCCACTGCCCTTGAATACAAAACGTTGATGCCAGGTTGGCTATACTGGTCAATGTAGAAGGGTGCTCCTCCCCAAGCACCCTCTTTCTCGTCTCCATCACTTGCACCTCCAGCTCTTCAGCCTCCTTCCGCCGCCCTTGAACACAAAGCGTTAACGCCAGGTTGGCTATGCTGGTCAATGTGTCTGGATGCTCCTCCCCAAGCACCCTCCTTATCATCTCCATCACTTGCACCTCTAGCTCTTCAGCCTCCTTCCACCGCCCTTGATTACAAAACGTTAACGCCAGGTTGGCTATGCTGGTCAATGTGTCTGGATGCTCCTCCCCAAGCACCCTCTTTCTCATCTCCATCACTTGCACCTCCAACTCTTCAGCCTCCTTCCACCGCCCTTGAATACAAAACGTTGATGCCAGGTTGGCTATGCTGGTCAGTGTGTCTGGGTGCTCCTCCCCAAGCACCCTCTTTCTCATCTCCATCACTTGCACCCCCAGCTCTTCAGCCTCCCTCCACCGCCCTTGAATACAAAACGTTAATGCCAGATTGGCTATGCTGGTCAATGTGGAAGGGTGCTCCTCCCCAAGCACCCTCTTTCTCGTCTCCATCACTTGTACCTCCAGCTCTTCGGCCTTCCTCCACTGCCCTTGATTCCTGTATGTCCACGCCAGGTTGGCTATGCTAGTCAGTGTGTCTGGATGCTCCTTCCCAAGTACCCTCTTGGACGTCTCCATCACTTGCACCTCCAGCTCTTCAGCCTCCCTCCACCGCCCTTGGCCCCAAAACGTTGACGCCAGGATGGCTATGCTGGTTAGCGTGTCTGGATGCTCCTCCCCAAGCACCCTCTTTCTCGTCTCCATCACCTGCAAAAATAATTTCTCTGCTTCATTATACCTCCCATCACAATAAAGGCACATGGCGAACTTCCAAAGGAGCTCTGTTCTCTCTTGCATAACATCCTTTATATCACCGGATTCAAGCAGGTAACGCGCATGCGTCAGGTATGCTCTCCATACGCTCCTGTTCCTATGGTCGTGGTCTGGAAACACTTCTTCCAATCGCTTCATCGCCTTTGCAGCCCACTGTGTCAGCGACTCTTTCCTCCTAAGCCAGTTCCGCATCGCGAGATGCACCAGTCGATGGATATCGAGAGCGTGATCCCCAGGCCGCCTACCAACAAAAGAATAAGCGTCTAGCGTCCCGATCGCGTCCATTTCCTTCTTCCGAGATTGCGCCGGCGGAAGAAGCGACTGCGGGATGTCCTTCGGGTTTACGCACGACATGAACGACAAATACTCGGCCGCAAGGGGGTCAAGCCGCCGGATATGTTCAAATGAGATCAGCCACGTAGTCGCCACGGGATTCTTGACGTCCTGGTATCTCCCTTCGTCTTCAAAGTCTTCGCTGAGAAGTTCGACAACGTCTTGCTCTTGCTCCTCTAGGAGTGACAGATAGTCCGACAGTGTTATTCCGTTCTCGTTAATATACGCAGCTGCCTGAACAATAGCAAGGGGAAGGAGCGTAAGTTGTTGGAGCAGCTTCTGAGCATCCTGGTGGTTGATTAAGAGCTCCTGGTTAATTAATGATTTGCTGAGCAGCTGCGTGGCTACCTCTTCGTCCATCCCCGAGACTTCGATTACATTCGACTGTGCAAGCTTGACAGCAATCTTCCTGCTCCGCGTTGTAAAGACAACACGCCCTTGAAGGCTCCTTGGCAGATAGTCCTTTAAACCATGGAATTCGCTCTTATTTCCGCCTTTATTGATCCACATGTCCATGTCATCAGCATTATCAAAAATAAGCAGCCACTGGCCCGCGTTCTCCTGACTCAAGTGACGTTGTACCAGCCTCTTTACATTAGCCTGCTCCTCCTGCAATCCGTGTATTCCCAGCTGCTGTCCGACGTCGAGGTACGCTTGTTGTAGGCTTTCAGTGTTTGTGGCTGGCATCCAGAAAATCGAGCATTCCGGATATTTCTCTCTTATTCGGTAGGCCAGTTCAAGCGCAATCTGGGTCTTGCCTATGCCTCCAAGGCCGGTAATTGCAAGCGTTGGCGATCGATCTTGCTCGAAGAGGGTGTTCTCAAGTTGATTTAAGTGGGAGTGACGGCCCACAAACCGCGGATTCCTTTCCAAGGGAACAGTCCAGCATGCTTTTCGAGACGCTGCACAGCATTTAGCATTATATAAATATCTGCACTAACTATGCTAACCATTCATTCCCCCCATAACTTCATCCGCCGTTGGCTCCATAACTAACGTGGTGGCTGGTATTACCGATAGAACTTCTTTCGCATACGCAGCCGCTGTGCCCGCCGCATATGCCTGCCATCTTTTGTTCTTGTGCGAGTCGGCGTAGTCGCAAATGCCTCGGATTACCAGGCATGGAAAGCTATTCATTAGTCCTGCCGCCTCCATTTCGAAGCAAAGTACACCTCCAAGCGCTAAGCTGACCTTATCCCGGACGGCACCATCTCTCATAACTTGATTGCCGGATGCAATCGTGCCATAGTGAACCATAATCTCCTGGCTGCTGTGGGAATGTCGCGTGATTATCCTGTCTCTGCTACATCCCTCACATGT
Source organism: Geoglossum glabrum (assembly GCA_021527465.2). NCBI lineage: Eukaryota > Fungi > Ascomycota > Geoglossomycetes > Geoglossales > Geoglossaceae > Geoglossum > Geoglossum glabrum. Next base: position 23,413 of record JAJDFE020000213.1, read on the forward strand.
AGCTCCTCCTACATGCTTGTATGTCGCCTCAAATAAGTCATCGGGCCCTGTATTATCGCGTGCAAACTCCGGTAGGCCGCTGAGTTTTGAAAGGTGGCTTAGGAGATTACCTCTTCTTCGAAGGTGCTTAGCTCGTAGACTCGCAACGGCATTTAGGAGAATCGTTGGCGGTGCGTTGAGAAAACCAGTCCGTACAAATTCCTTTGGGGTGGTCTTCCCAAAATCATACTGAACCACGCCACCATGCTCCATATACGGTTGGCTGACGACGACATCTCCAAGCCGCACGTCGTGCACAGTGCTTGGTACGCCGCCTCCAATTCCTACCATCAGGCCAAATCGAATGGCGTTGAACCTTGTCTTCATCTGAACCGCGACTACAGCTGCAGAGTGTGTTCCCGTTTGGCCGGCCGGTAGACAGGCAATAACAACATTGTGTTCACCAATGCGGCCGAGTGTATATATATTGGGATCGTCCAATTCTTGAGGAAGGCCCTCATGTTCCTCATCCAGCATTTCTTGCGCAGCAGCGAGCTCAATCGAGAGGGCGCACACCCATCCTATGGTATAGTCTTTCCGGGTGAGGCGGGGCTGCTGTTTTGTAGAGTATGGCGACTTCACGAGGGAGGATTGAATCGCGTGTACGGTTGGTGGGCTGAGCGTCCTGCAAGAGGAAATGCTGTTGGCTCTGACATGCTGAGAGAGGTGGTGTCGAAGCGCCGCGATGAGAGAGGCTGCGAGTTGTCTGCCCATAGCAGATGCTTGTCGTCTTCGCAAAACAAGACAATAGAGATGCGCCCTGCACTCAACCACGGCTCACCCAGGTGACGCCGCTTTAGCCGGGTGAGCTGGGTGAGCTGGGTGAGCTGGGTGAGTGAGGCAGCACGAGAGGCTAGGGAATCCAGAGAATTCGGGAGTCTAGAGATAATCCTGGAGGCTAGAGAATTTGAACAATGAATGTGCGTTCGGTTACCACAATCAATCTATACGTGACCCATCGATGGAAGAGTAAATTAGGCACAGTGCAAAAAATACAATACGGCCGCATTCCAAATCGGCTTCCGGTAAACTAGTACTATCGTTAGATAAATCCAGCAACTTCGTCTGCTTGCTGAGGTACAACCGAAATGCACTGACCGAAAATATGGAAGATCTCGACGAGGCCATAGCCTGCGGGAGGGAGATATGTGCCATAGCTTCCGCGGACTCTGATCCATATCGAATAACTCTCAACAACCTTGCGAATCGCCTTCGTATACGATATATATTGCGCGCGAATCCAAGTGATATCGACGAGGCTAAGAGGCTTGTGAACGAGCTGCTGGAGTGCACAACGCCAGGGACAATTCAGCATGGCATGGCCGTGGCACAATTGGGCTCCATAACGTCGGACAAGTTTAAGCAGACCAAAATGCTACGAGACTTGGACGAAGCGATTGGTCATGTGAGGATCGGCCTTGAGGCTTTGCCTGCGGGCCACGAGACGAGGGTCGCATTGCTCCAACAGGTTGTTGAGTTGTACGATGTAAGGTACCGCAGGATGAAGGATGCGGCTGACCTGGAAGAACTCATCCTCTACTCCACCTTGCTGGTTGAGGCAATACCATCGCGTCACTCTGGCAAGGGGAAATACCTCCTGAATCATCTGAAATACCTCCAGAAGCGGGTAGTTGTGACAAATTCGGGCCTAGTTCTCCGAGGAACTATCGACCTTGTTCAGGCGATGTTAGAGGCTATGCCGACGGACTACGCTGAGAAGAGCCAATGTCAGGACGTCATGGCCAATCTTTTCGGCACGCGATATGCAACTTTCGGGGAATTCAAAGATCTGGATTCCCTCGCTCGCTACGTCGAGAGGATATTGCACGAGCGCAGTGATACGGCCGACAAGGCAGGCTCCTCGAAGCCTGGCATCGATACGGCCTGGCTCTACCGCCTAATCGAATCCATTAGCCAGATTTTCCAGGCGCCTGCCGACAACAGCATGAGAAGTCTGGCTGAAGAAGAATTACTCGAGTCCTTTCGCTCATTTCTCGAATGTGGGGAGGGCGCCATAGCGGCGTTGGAACGGCTAAACAAAGGACAAGGCCTACGCTTGAAAGTCCTAACAAACGCCATTGAGGCCGGTCGCGCGCTCTCGAATGACGAGATAACGGCCGAAATGACGAGGGTGAAAGATCAAGAAGACGCTGCCGAGAGGGAGCGCCGACAGACACCAAGGTACCGGCCGTCTGAGCACGGGATAGAGCTTGGCCATCGCCAGTTTGCTATCGACCCCCAGACAAGGGATATCGTGATGGATCTCAGCGGGCTGATGAAATTGATCCTAGGTTGCGACCCCACTGAAAGTCTTTCCCACGAGGAATTTGCCGCCAGAGAGACAAAGATGGAGCGTGAGTCTATAGAGAAGGCCAGAGCAGACGGGAGAGATAACTATCGCCAGGCCCTTCGACAATCTTGGGAGGCGCGTGGCATGTCAACGCTCTCAGGACTTCTTGCTGACTCTCACGGGCCAATTAACAACCGAAATGGGCAGCAAATCAACCCGGACCTGATCAAATCCTGGCTGAATAATTGCGATCACAACCACGGCGCGACATGCAACAACCCACGGTCCGGAAAGCGGATAAAAAACGACCTCCCCATGACATTCATCGATGTTAACCAGCAATGCTTGGTCACTGCATCGTCACAGGAAAGATACCTTGCCCTCAGTTATATCTGCGGTCGGGTGGAGATGTCGAAAACGCTACGAGATAACTGTGTTCGACGCCATGCGCCATGGGCATTGTGTGGAGAGCACCTTCCCAAGACAGTTAGGGACGCGATGACGCTAGTTCGAAACCTCGGCGAGCGATTCCTTTGGGTTGACGCCATATGCCTGGTGCAGGACGACCCGGAGCAGATGGCAAGAGACATTCCAAACATGGATCTCGTCTACGGAAATGCCTTTGCCACTATCGTAGCCATGCACGGCGAAGATGCGAATGCCGGCTTGCCAGGGGTAGCCCCAGGAGAGCGAGCCCCTCAGCGGATCGAGACAATCACGGTCTCAAGCATGTCGTTTGATCTCGATCACGATCCTCAATGCGAAAAGAATGAGACCATTAGTCTCGTGGCAACACCGCGTCCTCTCCACTTGGCTTTGGGAGTCTCAAAAGTGGAACACGAGGGGACGGGCTCTGCAGGAACGACTTCTTTCTCGACGTTGTATATACTTCTCGTCCGATGCGGTTTACTTTCAGTGCAACAAGGAGACTTTGAGCGAGGGAGGAGCCAACGAAGAGTTCAAGGCATACCTACTTGACAACATTCCCCTCGACGACGAACACATACTGCGAAATGCAAATCACAACAATCCCCTCTCGGTCCTGAACGCCCTATACGGCCTCGACCAGAGAGATCAACGACACAAGGCCTTCATGGCTTACAATAAGCTTGTCGAGACCTATAGTGGTCGGAATCTGTCCTCTAAGTCCGATATCTTAAACGACTTCGGGGGAATGTTTGCCGTGCTCGACGAGCACTTACAGGGGAAGACATTCTATGGTCTACCAGCTGCTGAGTTCAGTCACGCGCTTCTTTAAGCTCCTGCAAGAAGAATTTCTCGTCGTGGAGCTTATCTGCCTACGTCGTTGAGCGCGTCCAAAGGTGAACCAGACCCAGAGTTTCGAAGTTGGTCGTGGGTGGGATGGGACGGCCCCATTGAGTATCGGCTTTTCGAAGAGGCTGATGGAAATCTGGTACTGCCAACTCCAATTGTACGTTCCCATAAAATTGGCAGTGGCTCGTCCCAGCAGATCATCGAGGTTGACGACTACGCCCCCGGACCTGCCGAAGGCCAAACAATGGAAATCGACTTTCTCGATACCAAAAGCTCACCCGGAATGAGTCAAGACACTTCAGAAACGAGACGGAAGAAGGTAATTGCCAAGATGGTCCCGGATGAAGACCGGGGCTCAACATGGGTCATCATGCCACCGTTGGGGCAACAGGCACCGGTCCCCGTTCTCGAGAAGAACATCCTCCGCTTCACCGCGCCAGCCGTCCCCGTGACAGCCTTCCAGGTCACACCGCGCAAAGAATACATCAGCCTCCAATCCCACGTCCACATCCGGAGTGAGCAGGCCGTCCGCCGTATCCACGACCGCGAGGGCAGGCACTGCGGGTTGTGGTGGGAGCAGGCGGGCTACGGCTACGTGGGCCTGGGGATGAGTCCCGAGGCGGAAAGCAAGATTGATATGGTGGGGATTTCGTACTACGGGGATGCGTATAAGCCGCGTAAGGGGCCTTACAGGGTTGAAGGCGAGATTAGGATTTTTGATGACGAGGTGTTCCCCGCTGTGGGCCCGGGGAGCGGGCTGGTAAATGTGCTGGTGACGGATATGGATATGGGACATCCGGGTGGAATTGGTGATCGCTGTACAGTAGCTGTGATTCATGTCAAGGCATGGCTAGCCGCTCACCCACAGGAGAAGGAGGTGTCACTTGCTTAGTGGGATTAGTGCCGAGGCCCACCGTGGCGTTAGATTACGTGACTGTCGTATCTGACACGGAACAGTCTTGACAGCGTCGATTTACGCCACAACTCCGCCATGGGTCGTCCCGTGACATGGCCACTGCAGCGATCCTTTGGACGCGTATTTGGGTCCCATCGACCCAGATTGAGGCCACAAGGTAAGCGATGGTGTAGTTGACTAGGGGGTATTGGGGGTAATTGGTGTGTAAGGTAATAAACAATGATATCTCGCCTTGGCGCTTTCGCGTCCAGTGGCGCTATGCTGCTGCCGCCAACGAAGGCTTTCGGGTTTCCCTTGACTCCCAGGACTGCTGATGCCGCCTCGTGCCTAATTAGGCCGTACCGTCAATTCTCAGATTTCTAGGCGGTCCGGATATCAATTCTGGAGCACCACATCGCCTTGCCCTCCAGGCCGTACCTATTTTTGGCTGGCGATTAGAGTACTTAGGTTGCCTCTGAATACGATCTTTTTGTCGCTCACGGTGAAAGCGATGGAATGAGCTACGCGGAGGGCACTAAAGGGCTCAGAAGATTTTGAGGCTCGAGGGTCATCGTACACGGTGCTGTACGGAGTGGACACAGCGGCTTGTAGAGCTCGATGGGGCTCTAAAGAGAGGGCTCTGGGGAATGAATCTAGGTTCAAAGACATGGTCTGTACTAGAGGGATTGGATTCTGCATCAAGGAGGGTGTGTGCTGCATGTCCAAGACAAGAGGAGCTATCTGAGGGCCTGAAGGCCGCTATACACAGAGAAAATGAGAGAGTAGGAAACAGATGATACCGGCCTCTGCTCTAGATAGCCGCGTGGCAATGCTGACGATAAATACAGGGTTAAAATAGCCGCCCAGCAGCCGTGGTCAAACTGATGAATAAAGGGCTATAGCTTAGGGATGACTAATAGTCAACTGGTCAACAGGTTTTTGAGTGCATAACCAAGGGAAATAACTGTAGGCCGAAGGATAATTTGTAGCGCCGGGAACAGCCTCAAAGGCAAAGGAAATAGCGTGTGTGACACGTACTCGAGACGTACCCTTTCGAGGTACGTACCGAAACGAGCGACACATTGTCTAGATTTCTAGGAACAACCCATAGCCAAACCTACAGTAGCTATCCGCTATGAAACTGCAGAAACACCATAAGTACCTACCTGCGTATCTCCAGGACACTCTCTTCCCCGCTAATTCATGTAGCTTTCAAATGCTAACAGCTATGAAAGTGCCTCCACCCACACACAACATTCTAAACAGTACGCACGACTGTAAGAAAAAAAAAAAAAAAAAGATGTGATGATTTTTTAAATATAAATTAATACTTTTGGGTGGTCGTCCTCCTCCTTCTGCCAAGATACAAAAAAGAAAAAATCCAAACTCATTCCTGCAATATCATCAATAATACAATTTTTTTTTTAAAGATAATCCGCTGCTGTTAAGAGATACCCCCACTCTTTTGTGACAAGCACCACGGGCCACCTAACGAGCCGTGCTCGTACCCGCCAAGGTTTCGCGGCTCGCGGACCCCGCTGCTTCTTGCAACCTCATCGGTCAAACACACTTCTTGTATAGAGCCGGCAGCACGAATAGACTTGCTTACCTCCCCACGAGCACGAAGCTCCCTCGCCGTAGTCCCGCGCGAGCTCGAACCAGCTCGCACGAACAGCCCCCACGACCCCCGAACCCATGCCCGAGCACCTGAGGCCAACACCCCCGCCCCGCTACACTGATGCTATGTATTTCTAATGCCTTAGGCATACGGTTCTATGCAGTAGCTGTGGCGATTCCTAGGCATATTTTTTTTTAGAAGCGACGAGCCTTCTCTGATATCACGTGAATAGTTAGCAAGTCTCCGGCCATAACCATGTAGAGTCCGCCACCTCCTCTACGACGCCCACCTACGCCGACAACACATGCACCGCATCCTCGCACCATGCCGGAATTCGATGACAAAGTAGTCTATCTGGGCACCGTCCCGAGACCGTATGCCTGCTACCTACTTCTCCTCTTCCTGCACCTTCCAAGCCAATAGTCACTCCCTCCCGCAGCCGACCTAGTCGTACGAGCCTCCCGAGCCTCCCACCCCTCGAATCTTTTTCCAGGCACCGCAGCTGCCTCACAGCTTACCGGCCCCATCTAGCAAGCACCCGCTCTATACGCCCGAAACCACCTCAAGAACCGACTACTCAACCACCGATCCAAGTATTTCAAGCCACCCCACCCTTTGTACCATCATCTTTTGGGCCAATTGTTGCCCGGCCGTCCTCTCAACCTTCTCGCTTCATACCCCCCCCCGGCGTCATCCATAAGCATACCCCTAAGTCGTAGCTGGGAAATGGGGGATTCGAAATCAGACTTCCTTGATAGGATCCGACTAGGACCATTGGACAATGGCTCAAAGGCGCCTTAACCGGCTCACCAGATGGAGACGGGGTCCTTCCTGGTGTGCGGCAACTGCCTATGGACGATCTCTCCCGCAAGATGCCTCAGACCATCAACGAACATGCCTTTCCCCGGGACGAGAGATATCCGGGGCCGCTTTCATGGCGCGATTTCTGGATACTAGAGCAGCAGCTCGAAGCATGGGTCTCCATTCTAGAGCAAGCCCAAGGCAAGAATCCGAGCCCGCATCTGTGCCGTGTCTGCCGCCGCTTGAACTTGGTCACCGGCAACAACTTTACCGACCAGCAGTGGATTAAATGGAGACCGTTCGGCACGTGGGCCAAGCTGGCGTGCAGGGTTAACTGTGTGTTATGCCGGCTGATTGTACATGCCATATCGGATGGCAGCAAGTGCCGGCTTCATCCGCGGTTGGCCAAGATTGACATAGACATCGGAACAGTCCAGTTGTATCCTGAGTCATTGCCAAGTGGTGAGCGATATCTGGCGGTGGAATACGGATACCGACGCGCCGGCGCCATTAGAATCGTTCGTCCAGATAACTTTCAGGACGTTCTCCGGCAGGGCTACCAGGCCGCTGGCAGCTCGATGGAGGATCTCCTCCGGGATAGGAGTAGTCCCTTGTTCTCGCCGTGGGGACAAAGCGTATCCATCTTGCTGATACGAGGATGGCTTGATGCGTGCGAAGAGGGCCACGGTAAGGAGTGTTTTAGCCTTGGAAGCTCCGAGAAGCAACCAGCCATCGATATCTTGCTCGTTGATGTTTACGATCGGCGACTAGTTCAGGCAACCTCGGGTGAAAAATACTTTGCTCTGAGCTACGTCTGGGGCAATGCACAAATGCCAAAGACGGTGCGCAGCAACCTGAACGATCGCTTGAAACCAAGGTCGTTGCCGGTGTTGCCCGCAACTATCGAGGACGCCATGACGTTAGTCAAGGGCCTCAACGAGCGCTATCTCTGGGCGGATGTTCTCTGCATCGTCCAGGATGACTTACAGTGGAAGCATCAGTACATCAAGCAAATGGACTTGGTGTACAACCGGGCGTTCGCCACCATCGTTGGCCTTCATGGTCAGACCGCCGAAGCGGGCCTGCCTGGGATCCGTCCCGGGAGCCGGAATCCCCAGACGTTGGAAACGATACTCTCGCCTAGAACCCTCCCCGAGCTGGATCCCTCGTTCATACAACAGTTTAACGATTTCGCACGAACTGATAAGGAAAAGCACGAGGAACTTGTCGCTTGTCATACGACGGGAGCACGAATAGAAGAGTTATATTCGATGATGAGCTGGGTTAGAGATTCACTCGAGCCTGGTGGCCCCGGAAACCCAATACTCAACCCTTCTGCCGGCTCCAGCCTACCGGGCAACCCTTCAGCCTCCCGGCCGGACTTTTTTGCCATGGTGTCTCATCCTCCTTCTCTGGAGTATGCAATACGGGCGTCAAACTGGAACAACCGCGGATGGACCTTCCAGGAGCGTTATCTCTCTCGGAGGTGCATTTACTTCTCATCCGATTTTGTCTACTTCCAATGCGGGGAGGGGACTCAATGCGAGACGGGAGGGAACCTGCTCTCGTGGCCCGACATTACCCCATCTCACAAAGATGAAGGGAAAGTGGTAGGAGTCGAAGAAGTCGAAACCAACCCGCTTCTGTGCCTTTCGAAAAATCTAAAGGTCCCGGAAGAAGATCCAGCCCCTGGAGGCCGTTACAAATATAGAAGACGTGACTTCGACGTCTACCGGGAGGTAGCCGAGTCCTACAGCAGGCGACAGCTCACGTTTCCGTCGGATATTGTGAATGCATTCGCTGGTATTCTTTCTATCATCGGCCGACAATTTGCGACGGAGGTGCTGAGCGGCTTGCCCGGATGCTACTTAGATCATGCATTGCTCTGGTCTCACGGCGAGTCGTGTGACCGGCGAGTCAGTCCACCAACGTGTCCCGGGGGCCGGCAGATCTCGTTGTTTCCCAGCTGGTCCTGGGCAGGCTGGATGGGCAGCATTCAGTACCTTCTAGTCGAGAAAGGAAAGAATACCTACCGGCGAGAACGCCATGAGTATGCCAGATCTGAAATCCCCTTGTTCCAGGTCCTTCACCACGGCACTCTGTACGAATTATCCAAAAACTCGGACCGTATGAACGCATTCGAGACCCGGCATATGGGGATGTATAGGGACCGGCGCATTGATCGAGGCTTCCCGGTCTACATGGGGTACATGGAAACTAAGACAAACCATTTCTTTGGGCCAGACCTCGGCTCAAACGTCCTACAATTTTGGGCGTATGCGGTCAGTGGCGAAGCGTTCACGTTTACCGCGAAGGGAGGAGTCCATAAACTTGTCGATCCCGAGCATGCCAACGTCCCGGGAGTGCAAGAGGTGACACCGATGCTAGATCGCAACAATGTCCATTGCGGATTGTGTTTCTCTCCGCGCGTGACGACAGGTTGGCACAGGAGAGCTACTGGAGAGCCGTATGGTCTCATGGAGTGGATCCTGATCTCGAGTTTTGGCGATGCACAGGACAGGCGGGGGGGGTCTCAAGACCGTGAATGGCCAGGCCAACCCGTTTGACGGGAGGAAGCTCCCCTACAAGGGCGAGGGAAGCAGTCTCGTGAACGCCATGATGATTGAGTGGGATGAGGAGATAGCTGAGAGGATAACTGTGGCACAAATCCATCGTCAGGCTTGGGAGGCCGCGAGCCCGGAGAGAAAGCACATCCGGCTGGGTTGAGAACACTGCTCTCGACTTGCCGATATGAAAACCGATCCACACTTCGACCCAGTCCCACCTGCTCCAGAAGATTATTGTTATCAACGTCTCTTTCGCGGATTGTGACAATGAGTTTATAGTAATCAATTGCCTAGATGCAGTTGAAAAGCGACAGGGCTGCAGAGCTGGCGAAGCCCTGTATAGTTTGTTACGAAGGGATATTGTTCTCGTGTCATTAGGAAGTTCCTGAGCAACGACGAGAAATCGGCTATAGCAACGCAGCTTCGAGATTTCTTCGATTAGCTTGACAGCTACCGCATCTGAACTACTTCGGAAGCGTCGGTGGAGAGGCTCCTCAGGACTATATATTCAACGAACCAGAGGGAGTTAAAGAAATCAACGGGCCATTCGAGACCGAGAACGAGCTTATTGAAGGCATTGTTCGAAGATACATCCATGAATGCTGTACTCGAATGATTTAAAAAGCTCAGTATCTCCGGCGTGTCCTTCCCATGGCACTTCGGACTGACCTCGTTCCCGTCTTCTCTCATGGCGACTCCAACAGAAGAATATTCTCCTGTTACCCAATAGGAAGGTTGGTATCGTAGACTGGGAATTCGCTAGACGGTATCCACGATACTGGGAATACTCGATAGCCATCATCGACTTAGGCAGCTGGATTGATGATTGGCGCACATACGTGGCCGTGGTCTCAGAGGAATACTCAAATGGGAGCGTTTGGATTCCTGCGTTACGGATTGAAATGTAGTCTTGACGCTGGGGCGAGATGCTAGGCTTTGGTTGCGGGATGGAAGCCGACTGTAAGCGGCGATGGTTCACGCATCCTGGAGAGCTCGGAAGATGTCAAGATTGGGGATGCATTATGGGTATTCTCCTTTCTTCCTTAGCTTAATACTCTCGTCCTTAGGACTACCAATTGTACAGGCCTTGTGTGCCCTTGTGCCATCATTATGCCTCGATTGACTGAGTCTGTGACAGTGATTTAATAGGGGTCTATTTTTTTAAGTTTTACATAATAGGCAACAAATTTATTATTATATTGCTTTATAAGGAAATAGGAATAAGCGTAGCTGGTCCACGTAGATGTGCTTGTTAAGGATATCTTGAAGCAACAACATTTCAGAGCACATACATCCTATTTAGAATATAGGAGAAAGCCTACTGGAACAAGGGTGAGTGAGGTAGCCCTTCTTCTGCCGAGCTCGAGTAAGGTCACCCTTAAAATTCTCAAATGAGACCTCGTCTGCTGTGGACCCCCATTTGTGAGAGAGGATACTGTAGGTAGTCTCATAGAGACGGGCCAACAAGTCTTGAGGAGTCTTGGAGAAGTTAATTCGCTTGCTCCGGTGGCCTCCACGGCATAGCCTCCACTACTCCTGAGGGATTTATGAAGGATCAGTTGAATATTCCTGTGTGCCACAGTGAATGCCATATCCCATTTGGATGATATCCGTCTAGTCTAAGTAGCTCTGGCATCTTAGACTTCAATCGTCTGAGTGCTAGTCAGCCTTGCCTGGACAATTTGTTGATGCGTCTCCTGGTCCCGCTGACCTCTAACTTGTTGGACCGATAGCTGCCTTAGACACGGCAAAGAGAGAATCCTGACCCCCAATGTGCCTGTAGCTATACAAGCCCATGTCCCTGACCCATAAGTGAGAGGGGTAACCGTGTGGATGGTACGGCATCGAATGGATGACTCCGGTGGGGGAAAGTGACTCCAGCTGGTCCAAAGAGGGGCTAAATCCCGTTCTGCCGCTCTGCACCCAAACGGTACCCGAGCGAAATTGCCGCCCCGCAAGGCGTGTCACCGAATTTCTAAGTAGGCCAGCTGTCTGAATGGATGCACTGTTCGGCTGGTCCTTCCAACGTGATTGAGCCGGAGGCTCCATCCTGTTTGATAGGTTCCATATGCTGCGCCAAGGGGTTGACTCCGATATAACCATCTATGCCTTGGGATCTAGGGTGTTCCATAAGCTGGGCTCATCAGCCGGTCTCCCCAAGCCGTTGTCTTTGAAGACAGCTTGATCAGGAGAGGTTAGGAGATGCTCAACTACATCTCTAGCACTTAGACCGATGACGGATTGGGATGCTGGCTTCTATGCCTATAGCTATCTCCTAACGTCCGCTTGCGGTGGCAGAAAGGAAGGAGTATCGCAGGTGAGATGGTCTGTAAAGATTGTTAGCCCAAGGTACGGATTATCGGGAAGTTGTAGGACTTGTGTAGAGCCATACGACAATGCGGAATAGCCTCGTAGCTGTGGTTTTCTGCGAGATAGATCTGACTGAAGTCGTGGAATCACCCGTGCTCACCTTGTGCTCACCCATGCTCACCTGAAACTCACCCAGCTCGCGCGAGCACAAGGCGGCGTCGCTCACCCGCCAAGTTGGGTCCTTGGTTTATAAGAACCCGGTGTGACTGGTGTTGTTCTTGGGAGTAAGGACCCCCCTATTTATTTGTTTATTTATTTGTGCTAATATATCTCTGACTTTGTGTATTGGGTGGACGTACTATCTGGATTCCGTGCCTGGCTACTTGGGTCCAATGTGCCTGGCACAAACTAGGGCTAGGTGGCTCTGGTTTTGCATCTTTTAGGGGGGCCGGGCCGCAAGATTGCTAACGAATAGACGCTCGTGTGCAATATTTTGCTGCTTGACAAAAATATACAGGCAAATATAGAATGCCGCAGAATATAGAATGTAGGAATCTGTAGGTATAATATCTCCTAAAGCTCGAAAGAGAGGTGAATCGCATATAAAAGAGACAAAACCTGCCGGGAAAGTAAAGAGAGTACAGGTAGTTAATCAGGAGTTTCGAGTGAGCGGAGTGAGCGGAGTGAGCAGCCGCACTATTGCCTTATGCCTGTTCACAACTGCCCAGTGCAGCGCTGTCCTGCCAAGACTGTCCTTGGCAGAAGTGTCAGCACCTTTCTCGAGAAGCAGCTGCACTACTGCCTCATACCCGTTCTCAGCTGCCTCATGCAGCCCTGTCCTACCATAATTGTCCTTAGTAGAAGCGTCGGTACCTCTCTCAAGAAGCAGCAGTGCTACCGCCTTATGCCCGTTCATAGCTGCCCGGTGCAGCGCTGTTCTGCCAATTTTCTCCCTAGCAGCGATGTCAGCACCCTTCCCGAGAAGCAGCCGCACTACTGACTCGTGCCCTCTCCCGGCTGCCCAGTGCAGCGCTGTCCTGCCATCTTTCTCCCTAGCAGCGATGTCAGCACCTTTCTCAAGAAGCAGCTGCACTACTGCCTCATGCCCATTTAGAGCTGCCCTAAGCAGCGCCGTCCTGCCATAATTCTCCTCGGCAGTGATGTCAGCACCCTTCCTAAGAAGCAGCCGTACTATTGCCTCGCGCCCCATCATAGCTGCCAAGTGCAGCGCTGTCTCGCCGTCATTATTCTCCTTGGCCGCGGTGTCAGCACCCTTCTCAAGAAGCAGCCGCACTATTTCCTCGTGCCCTCTACTGGCTGCCCAGTGCAGCGCTGTCCCGCCGTCACGGATGCACACGGCAGTGATATTAGCACCTCTCTCAAGAAGCAGCCGCACTACTGCCTCATGTCCCCCCACAGCTGCCCAGTGCAGCGCTGTCCCGCCATTATTTTCCGTGGCAGAGACGTCAGCACCTCTCTCAAGAAGCAGCCGCACTACTGCCTCATACCCGTTCTCAGCTGCCTCATGCAGCCCTGTCCTACCATAATTGTCCTTAGTAGAAGCGTCAGTACCTCTCTCGAGAAGCCGCAGCACTACCGCCTTATGCCCGTTCATAGCTGCCCGGTGCAGCGCTGTCCTGCCAATTTTCTCCCTAGCAGCGATGTCAGCACCCTCCCCGAGAAGCAGCCGCACTACTGCCTCGTGCCCCTTCTCAGCTGCCAAGTGCAGCACTGTCCCCCCTTTATCACTCTCCGTGGCAGCGATATCAGCACCCTTCTTAAGAAGTAGCCGCACTACTCCCTCGTGCCCTCCCATAACTGCCCAGTACAGCGCTGTCCTGCCATTATTCTCCTTAGCAGCGACGTCAGCACCCTTCTCAAGAAGCAGCTGCACTACTGCCCCATGCCCGTTCATAGCTGCCGTATGCAGCGCTGTCTTTCCAAGACCGTCCCTGGCAGTGACGCTAGCACCCCTCTCAAGAAGCAGCCGCACTATTGCTTCATGTCCATTCACAGCTGCCCAGTGCAGTGCTGTCCCGCCATCATGAATACACACAGCAGTGATGTTAGCACCTTTCTCAAGAAGAAGCCGCACTACTGCCTCATGCCTGTTCATAACTGCCCAATGCAGCGCTGTCCCGTTATAACTCTCCGTGGCAGAAACGTCAGCGCCTTTCTCAAGAAGCTGCTGCACTACTGCCTCATGCCCGTTCCTAGCTGCTCTGTGCAGAGCTGTCCCGCCATCAATATTGCTTATGGCATTGATTTTAGTACCTTTCTCGAGAAGCAGGTGCACTACTGCCTCGTGCCCGTTCTCAGCTGCCTCATGTAGCCCTGTCCCGCCGTCAATATCATCAGTAGAAGCGTCAGCACCTCTCTCAAGAAGCAGTCGCACTACTGCCTTATGCCCCTTCTTAGCTGCCCAGTGCAGCGCTTTCCCGCCGCGACAAATGTCCTTGGCAGCGATGTCAGCACCTTTCTCAAGAAGTAACCGCACTACTGCTTCGTGCCCCATCATAGCTGCCAAGTGCAGCACTGTCCCAGCGTCATCACCCCCTCTGGCCGCGATGTCAGCACCTTTCTCAAGAAGCAGCTGCACTACTGTCTCATGCCCACTTATTGCTGCGTCACGCAGCGCTGTCTTGCCATTATTCTTCTTAGCAGCGACGTCAGCACCCTTCTCAAGAAGCAGCTGCACTACTGTCTTGTGCCCCTTCTCGGCTGCAAAGTGTAGTGCTGTGCTGCCATTATTCCCCTTAGCAGCGATGTCAGTACCCTTCTCAAGAAGTAGCCGCACTACTACCTCATGCCCCTTCTCAGCTGCCAAGTGCAGCGCTGTCCTGTCATCATTTTCCGTGGCAGAGACGTCAGCACCTCTCTCAAGAAGCAGCTGCATTACTGCGTCATGCCCATTCAGAGCTGCCCCGAGCAACGCTGTCCTGCCATTATTCTCCGTGGCAGAGACGTCAGCACCTTTCTCAAGAAGCAGTCGCACTACTGCCTCATGCCCATTCATAGCTGCCCTGTGCAGAGCTGTGCTACCATTTCTCTCCTTAGCAGCGATGTCAGCACCCTTCCCAAGAAGCATCCGCACTACTGCCTCATGCCCACTCTCAGCTGCCCAGTGCAGCGCTGTCACTCTATTACTATCCTTGGCAGTGATGTCAGCGCCTTTCTCAAGAAGCAGCCGCACTATTGCCTCATGCCCCTTCTTAGCTGCCCTGTGCAGAGCTGTCCCGATATCACAAATGTCTATGGCATTGATGTAAGCGCCTTTCTCAAGAAGCAGCCGCACTACTTTCTCATGCCCGTTCTCAGCTGCCTCATGCAGACCTGTCCCACCATACCCGACCCTGGTAGAAGCGTCGACACCTCTCTCGAGAAGTAGCCGCACTACTGCCTCATGCCCCCGTGTAGCTGCCCTGCACAGAGCTGTCCTGCCATTATTCCTCGCGGCAGAGACGTCAACACCTTTCTCAAGAAGCAGTCGTACTACTGCCTCATGCCCATTCCTAGATGCTCCGTCCAGAACTCTGCCACCATATCTCTCCTTACCAGCGGTGTCAGCACCGTTCTCAAGAAGCAGCCGCACTGCTGCCTCATGCCCATTTATAGCTGCCCTAAACAGCGCTATACTGCCATACTTCTCCTTAGCAGCGGTGTCAGCACCTTTCTCGAGAAGTAACCGCACTACTGCCTCGTACCCGTTCATAGCAGCCTCGTACAGCGCTTTCCCGCCATCAGAAGTAATATTAGCACCTTTATCAAGAAGCAGCCGCACTACTTCCTCATTCCCACTTACAGCTGCCGGGTGCAGTGCTGTCATGCCATTCTTATCCTTGGTAGTGATGTCAGCGCCCTTCCCGAGAAGCAGCCGCACTACTGCCTCATGCCCGTTCAGAGCTGCCCAGTGCAGCGCTGTCCCGCCGTCATTATTCTCCTTGGTCGCGATGTCAGCACCCTTCTCAAGAAGTAGCCGCGCTACTGCCTCGTGCCCTCTACTGGCTGCCCAGTGCAGCGCTGTCCTGCCATTTTTATCCCTAGCAGCGATGTCAGCACCATTCCCGAGGAGTAGCCGCACTACTACCTCGTGCCCGCTCCTGGCTGCCCAGGATAACGGCGTTTGGTCATCGCCGTCCCTGGAGTCCACCGTTATATCCTCCCGTAGAACTAGAGTCTGGACAACGGACGTATGGCCACTGGAGGCTGCCCATGACAGAGGGGTCCGGCCAGACCTGTCTCTTGAGTCGGCCGTGATTTGCTCCCAGTCCATTAGAAGTTGGACTGCTGCTTTGTAGCCTAATCGCGCTGCCCATGATAGTTGAGTTTGGCCGAATTCGTCCTTCCCATCCGCATCTATGTCAGCCCACCTAATGAGCAGCCGAATCATCGCCTCCTGACCCGCTACATTTGGGTGTAACAGAGGCGCGAAACTCTCATTATCATGTGAGCTTGGTATACGTTTGTTGATTAGAGTGGTAGCCACACTAGTCCAGGTATATTCTAATGCATAACGGAGAGGCAGAATTTTTCTCCTGCAATATCCCGTCAGCGGGCTAAAATACACCCATATCCCCTCAGGAGATGTCGGTGCTCCTATTTCGAGCAAATATTCCACCGTTTCTTGTTGCTTTTCTGCAATAGCCAAGTGCAGGAGTCCTGGGCAATCCCTCAATAACTGATTTCCATAGTGTCTTTTGAATGCCTTTAATAATTGAAGATGGCCTTTGCTTGCTGCAATATGAGCGGGGCTTCGATTTTGCTCTCCAGCTACGGATACCGCAACTGCTCCTGCATTGATCAACAAATCGACACACTCATTTGGATTCTCACCGTACCAGGCGTATATATGAAGAGCTGTATGGTCGAAATGTTTGAACGGACATCCCTCCACTAAGTCATGCACTGAATACCCAGCTGCAAAGATAATCCGAAGCGCGAGGTGATCGTTGAAAGCAGCGGCCAGGTGTATGGCACTAAACTGTCGCTTTGCGTCCGTTGGGGATACCTGGCGTTTCATCTCGTAAGTATATCCCTCCACAAAGGCTTTACATTGTTTCAAGGACCGGTTAGGATGACCCATTTCCCGGTGAATAGCCTCTATGGATAGTAGGGTGGTCTTTGTGTCCAGATTGTCAAACCCCTGTCGCGAAATCCTCTCCGACAAAACCATCTCATATTTTCGCAGTAAGCCAGGGTACTCGCTCTGGCTTCTAGCCAGTCTCCGTTTGTTATCGAGCTCGGCTTCAATTAGCCTGATATGCTCGAGACGGGACTCCGATGTGGTGTGTATGGAAGTAGCTCGCTCACTAAGGCCGTAATGTTTTTGCGTGGCTTTGTCTAGTAGGAAAATCGCCCCCTGGCAAGAAGAGGTACTTCTGGGTTGGGTCAGCATAGCGCGAGGTAAAGGATCAACATGAAACCCACTCGTCGTTCGTCTCTAGTATCTCTACGGTTCTGGACGCAGCATCAAATCGTTCTTTCATGTAAGAGTGAACATATGGACATTCGCCTAGAACACCGCTAAAGAGGATGTATTCTTTTCCGTTGGCAAAGTTAACCTCCTCCAGCTTGTCGAATATGGCAGCTAAGACAGGATCAAAAACCCCTTGACGCATGTCATCCTTTTCAATTGTGAGGCGCGAACTGCGTACTCCCGCCGTATCCTGGGCGATCTTGTAGCGAACTGGCCGGACCAGCCTAGTCAGCGGTATATAACTAAAGTTGCAATTGGGCTATCTCACGCCTGAATAATTCTGAGCTCTTTATGTATCGTTTGTGTAACCCCTTTGAGTGCGTATCGGGTTTGCATTTGGATATCTGGTTCTGGTGAACAGAAATCTTACCTCATGAAATTTATCCTTTAGCTGTTTGAGGTGAGCTCGAGCACAGCATAAATCTCATGCAGGATCACTCTACCCGAGTTATTTCTTCCAATATATTCTCCACAGATTCCCCTTCCGTCGAGACAATCGCACTCTCAAATCGCTGTTCTAAATAAGCTTGGAATCTGTCCACGATATCAAATGAACCAATAGTAATAATTGAAGAATGAAGCATTTCTAATTCAAAGCCCGATTTTCCCTCTTTTTGCTTGACTGCTAATTGAGAGATGGTCTGCGAGATCGCTGTCAGTAAACGTGAACTTTTTTGGCCTTCTAGCCTGCCTTGAGGTATGTAAAGTGGACGTCTTACGGTAACCTCTTCTTCCATATGGCACACAGTTACCAGGCCACCTAGGTTTATTTTTCCACGTTCTTCCTTGGTACAGAACGCCAAAGCAGCCTGAGGTTGAATCAAGAGATGCATATCAGAGGAGTCAAATCTAAGTTCGTTGCGGAGAATCTGCTCAAGATTTTGATCTTGATTCCTGACGAAGTATACGGGAAGAACCAAACAGATCAGCTTCTCCATAGTAGAGGCTACCGCCAATTAGGCTCATTCATTTAACTTGAAAGACTCGAGGACGAGACTTGCCTGACTGATATGTGTTTTCCAGCATCATAAGAAGGTGCGCCTTCATGGCACGGAGAAAGAGAGTAAAAGACCTGGTTGAGCGCGACTGCAGGTCATGATATAAGGACCAGCGAAGGTGATAACTGTGTTTCCCTCGTTTCCGGTACAGTTCATTGAGAACTTGTCCGGCTGAATCGAAGGGTCTAGTTATAAAATTTAATACACTACTACTTTCGAAACCAAGAAACAAAAGGGCACCATTATGAGACAGACTCAGAGAAGTAGCGGGAAAGGAACGTAACGTACATTCCGAAAAGTGCATCGGATTCAACATTTGGGTTGGCTTTTCCACCCCATTTGAAGTGTCCTCCATCTTCTCCATAACTCACTCGTCTATCCAGTGTGTTAGGATATTCTTGCTTCTGAATCTGCAAAAGGCTTGAGGAACTCACAATGGAACGGTAGGTTTATTGTACGGTGGCCAATTCACTAAGGTCGAGTCGTTCTATTTATTTTCAATTTTTACTGGCTTCGAAAAGATGACGTTCTTTGCGATTTTCATACCTTACCCGACAACATGACGGCGGCAGCTGCGGAGCTAGAGCCGATATGAATACTAATCTAGAGTGTATGATGTTAGTCTAGCACTCGAAGCAAGACCCCAGTGCGCCATACAAGAATTTTTTGACTCATGCTTCAGTTGCAGTTTCCCTGCGGAGCATAAAGAGTACCGATCGATGGGTGTGATCAATCTCTAGAGACCGCTGTGAGCTGAGTTGGCGGTTCGCTACAGTAGAAGGCTTGTCGATACTGCGGCTCGCAGACTCGATTCGGGAGTTGGCAATGGCAGACTGCTGTGTATGGCCCGGGAGGGCGGAGAGCATGTAACCAGCGGACAAGCCCGAAGCCTCGTGAGAGCTGGGAGCTGCGTGGGAGCTGGCGCCGCATGTCTGATGGCTGGTGCCGTGGTGTAGTGGCTCTCAGGTCACATGTCTCACCTCCCGCTATTGGTTGATGTGGTTTATGCCTCCTACATCACATCATCGTCCCGTCATATTGGATCATAATGTATGTATGGGGTAAGTTTTCTGCAGTGAGCCTCTGACAACCATCTCCACTCCGCCGCCCCATACCGTTCAGTACTCGAGTTTACCGATCTTTATGCCGACCAGGCCTATCGGTTGTCGCAGTGCTGCCGAATAGGCCAATTGCAATGCACCAGATATCGATTCCCGAAACCCAAGTCTGCCATTGAATACAGATTTGATTGCGATTGGTGGTCGCGCATTCTATTCTCCGGCTTTTGGCTGCCCTTCTGGATGGACAGAGGCCCTTACCTTCAATGAGGATGGATACTTTATCTCGTCGACAACGATAGGGTTTGCAGAATGGAGGCTAACGACGAATCACCCACTATCAACACTCCTGCCTGGTGAGACAGCGATCATATGTTGCCCATCGTAAGTTGTATTCGTCCCAATAAACCAAATTACCACATCTAATATAATAAAGTAGTGGTTACACACTTGATCTCACCGTACCTGATTGTGCCGGAAGTATAATCAGTTCAGGAACCTTGACGGGATACCTTCGTGATCGAGGAATAGCTAAAGGTGCCACGAGCACAGTTACTGTTAACCCCGGAAAAGATCTCATCATGTCGGCTGGCACAGCTACCTTCGCCTTTACCCATCCTGCAAGTGTGCCATTGATTGCTAGTCCATTGCAGTTTCAGTGGCAGCGCTCCGACTTATTAAGCCTCACAGCATGGCGCCGACTGAAACTAAAGCACCTCAACCGACCCTGGACTCTGAAATCCCCCTCAATGTCCCGGGACGCAAAGATAGGGGTTGGCGCCTCAGCTAGCATTGCCGGCATCTTTGCTCTTGCCCCCTTCCCCATCCGGTACTATCGAAAACAACGGAAAAGGCGGTTAACAAAACGCCCCAGTTGCATCAGCCTTGGGTGCAACCGAATGCCATGCTTGGGAGTAAGCTAGAGCCGGATGCAAGCGACCCCAGGGCAACTTCGATTCCTTCAAGGAACGAAGACGTTCAGTATGCGAGCTCTGGTAGGTTGCCGTCTGACGTTGGGGAGTTCCAAACTATTGGAAGAACCATATCCGCGGAAGCATTGACACGCGGACAGCACCTTCTTTAGTCTCTTATGTTATTTGAAACACTCTAGAAGAATAGGATCTCTTTTATTGCTTGTTACTCTTTATTCTACAATATAGCGCCAGCAGCTTAGCTAATGCGAAGACTCTCTTTGGCACAAGGCCTATAAATCAGACCTCGATTTACCACGTATCTAGATTGAGAAGAATTGAATTGCTTATCTACTTCAACAAAAACCGGTCATCTAGTCGGTCGAGGCTATGTTCGAGAGTTGGAGTAGGGCCGCAGGAGATGGGATTTCTGGCTTTGGGGGGAGCTCTCGTCGACATAGTCGGCACTGGACTTTGTGGAAGCGGGTGGAGGCGCGGGGAGAGGCGCGGGGGAGGGGGGAGAGGGCGAGGGGAGCAGCTGGGGGGCTGCGGCAGCAGAGGAGGGAGAGTCGGAAGCGGCAGTCACTTCAACTGACCGAGGCAGAGCGGTGGATAGGGAGCGGCGGCGGTTAGCTCTACTGGCTGGAAAGCCTTTGTGGCCTTTCTCTCTCTGCACCCCAGCTCCTATTTTCATTGTTTTCTTTGTTAGAGAGAGAGAAAAAATGACTTCTTCGTTCTCTCTCCTGCGCTCGCAGCCTTCCTCATTCGTGAGGACCTCTCGGAGGTCGGCGCTGATGAATGAATACACCAATCCCCCGCTGCCCTCTGCCTTTATCATTTCTGCTGCAGGTCTAGAAGGCGCTTTTGTCCCCATCGAGGCCTTGGAATAGGATACAATCGCATTCGGCAGTCCCCCCGCTAGTCATTGGTCATACATAGTGTTAACGGTACGTGCTCCTTTCATCGTTGTCTCTGCCGCACTATATTGATAACACCACTCCAGCACATCCCTTTAGTCCTACAAAGCTATCCATAAAATGGGCTCTTCTCAACAATATCTCTGGACACGCTATCTCGACGCCTCAAAAAAGCCTCCTTAAATTTCAGCCACCAGCTCTTACCATGTGTTCTGTCAGAATTTACGTGCACTCGTGCAAGCATACCGCCCACAAAACTATAAGGTGCGAGAAGAACAGAAATGGGAGCACTCCCTGCGGCGAGACCAAGGCCGTGCCTCCATATGTGGCCACCTTTCCCTGTAAGCCTAATTGCCAACACCACAAAGCCGTGCTCCGGGGTTGGAAATGTTGTGGTTGCATGGGAATACATAACAATGGCGGGTTGAAGTGCCTGCATGTTCCTTGTACTCACGTATTTTGCGACTCTTGCACGTCTAGGCCGGTAAGTGCAAGCTCTAGTCTGGTTCGAGTTTCTATTAACGGTATTTTTTCTACTTAGCCAAGATTTGCTTCTAGGCAATCCGTATCACGTAATTCCCGCAACGAAGTCTACCCTGCGCATTGGATATGTTGCAAGTGTACCGGGGGCGGGGAGTGGGTAAATGCGGGGGGCGAGTTTGAATGCCAGAACCAGCGTATGGGCTGTAACCACCCTTATTGCGGGAACTGCTTAGTCGCGGATGTAAGAGCAAGCAAGTCCCTGGGTCTGGTTTGGGTTTTTACTAACGGTGTTTTTGTCTCCCGCTTAGAACCAAGAAGATGCTCCACCTCGACAACAGGCAGGACCGGCTTATCCACCCGTTGCTCTACCTCAACAACAAGCAGGACCGGCTTATCCACCAGTTGCTCTACCTCAGCAGCAAGCAGGACCGGCTTATCCACCAGTTGCTCTACCTCAACAACAGGCGGGACCGGCTTATCCACCAACTGCTCTACCTCAACAGCAGGCCTCGGACCAGATTCTCCAAGTCGGGGGTTGGGTTTGGGAATGCTGCCAGTGTGTACATGAAGATGTAGGGCGGTGGTCGAATGGAACGGCCGACATCGTATGCCAGAATTGGACCGGAGGTCGTTGTAACCACTACCTTTGCGATAACTGTGACTTCATGTGGGTGGGCTGAGTCCCTCGGGCTGGTGGATTCGGAGTGGGATCGAACGCGCCCCCTGTGGGTTGATTCAAGCAACAACGAAACTGTAATTTTCCGCTCTTAGCAGGAGAGTTATGTAGCAGTGTGAACCCCCCCCCCCCAAAAAATGAGCCTTAATTTCTAACAAATCTCAATTTCCTACACTGTGTATATATATAGACGACAGTATTGCTTTCCTTAATTTAACCCGGCTGCATAATTTCTACTTTCTACTAAGAAGCGTGCTGGCTTTTCTGCGCCTAGCAATATGGGAATTGCCATGTGGACAGCTACACAAAGCTCAAGTAACAATACGGAGACGAGAGGCTGACTCCGCTACATGTATAGGCTTCGCTTAGGCCCTTTCTCACTAAAATCCAGTTAAGACTAGGCATTTTTAGTGTTGTGCAGGGCAGAGCGTTAGGCAGGGCGTTAGGCAGGGCGTTAGGCAGGGCGTTAGGCAAGTGTGTTCAGTTAAGAATTCGATTACTTTGGTGCTGTACGTACATGTACAAAGGACTTGTGCAAAAATTACATTACTCTTTGTGCAGGTACAGAGCGGTATAGAGCGGCATAATTCCGTCCTTGGTGCGTGTGCTCGGCTTCGGCTTGCGACGGCAAAACTATAGAGAACAGGATGGTAAGTACATAATGAAGTACGGAGAACGGAGAACAAAGGTACGGAGAACGGAATACGGAGTACGGGGTGCACTCTAACTGGAGACGAGGCCAGAGACTGAAAAGCTCCACAAGATATTGCTCTCGACGACGACACCAGGCCTGCCCTCTTCCAACATGCCTGTAACTAGCTTCAGCACGCCAGAGAAATACAAGTACCAGAATGGCTTCAATTCATACCATGAGTATGTTTTCGAGCGCAGTGGCACGCCGCCATTGCTGATAGGAGCTGCAGATCGGAGGCCATAGAGGGTGCTCTCCCTGTCGGTGCCAATAGCCCTCAAAACCCTCCATACGGCCTCTATGCCGAGAAGCTCTCTGGGACTGCCTTCACGGCTCCACGCTCAGAGAGCCTGCAGACATGGCTGTATCGAATCCTCCCCGCCGCTGCACATGGGCCTTTTGAGCCCCGGGAATCTAGCACGTATAGTACCAACCCAGCAAACTCTCACCGGAAAATGCACTACGTTCCCAACCAGCTGCGGTGGGACCCATTTGACTTGGACGAGACGGTGGACTGGGTGCATTCGTTACACCTTGTGGCGGGTGCGGGCGACCCAACGATGAAGAGCGGGATTGGAATCTTTGTATTTGCAGCGGGCAAGGATATGGATCCCCATGAGGCTTTCTATTCTGCGGATGGAGACTTCTTGATTGTCCCTCAGCACGGTGTTCTTGATATTCAAACCGAACTGGGGCACCTCCTTATCCGGCCAAACGAAATCGCTGTAATCCCAAGAGGACTCCGTTATCGTGTTACCCTTCCTGCAGGGCCAGTACGCGGTTATATCCTTGAACTATATCAAGGGCACTTTCATCTTCCTGAGCTTGGTCCTATCGGTTCGAATTGCCTAGCTAATGCACGGGATTTCCAGGCTCCCGTTGCAGCGTTCGATGAGGATACAGACTCTACATGGCACCTACTAAGTAAGTTTAACGGGAGCCTCTTCGCCGCGAAGCAAAATCATACACCCTTTGATGTTGTTGCATGGCACGGCCGATACTACCCCTACAAATACGACTTGGGCCGCTTCAACACAATCGGGAGCATCAGCTTCGACCACCCGGATCCCAGCATCTTCACGGTGCTCTCTGCGCCCTCTGACCATCTCGGCACAGCAATCGCGGACTTTGTCATTTTCCCCCCACGGTGGCTTGTCGCGGAGGACACCTTCCGCCCGCCATGGTATCACCGCAATACCATGTCAGAATTTATGGGACTAATACACGGAGACTACGACGCGAAAACAGGTGGTGGTTTTCGTCCTGCGGGTGCTAGTTTGCATAATGTGATGAGTGCTCATGGCCCAGACGCCAGCACCCATGAGAAGGCAAGCAATGTGGACTTGAAACCGGCGAAGGTGGGCGAGGGAAGTATGGCATTTATGTTTGAGAGCTGTTTGATGGTTGGGATTACGGAGTGGGGATTGAAGACGTGTAGGAAGGCACAGGATGATTACAATAGCGAGAGCTGGGAACCATTGAGGCCCCACTTCAAGAGGCCAGAGGGCACCAAAACGGGAGTTGAGTGTGGGCGCTAACTCCCACGGAGGAAGTAATGGCTGCGTCTATCTTACACTTCTCGGAGACACCTTTCTATAGCTATTTCCCCCAGATTCCGTTGAGCCAAATTATCCTACGGGAAAAGGCAGCAGATAGGCTATTATTAATGAAGATGAAGAAATCTCTTACCGCTACCTAACCCGTTCGCTTCCTACTCTCTATTTAAGGCGGCGAGAAACGGCTATATAATTTCTAGTGGGATTTGAGCCGCCGCGGTAACTATTTTGATATGCCGCGTAAGTTACAAGTCGTTGGAGAGCGATATAGTGGCTGGGTGGCTGGCGTGACCAAACGGGCAGTTTGGGGTTTAGGGTGGGGCTTATGCTGCTCGGGGCTCCGTAGTATTTGAAAGTACTTTGCGTTGTTGGCATAGCATACATTACATACACCACAGACATAAACCCCCCCGCTCCTCCCCCCTGTCTTTCATCTCTACCCCGGCCTGGGGAATGCACTACTGACGGCGAAGTTCTCTCTAGCCTTCCCATGTATAAACTGAGGTGAAAAAAAAACAGGCAGTAATAATAAATATCAATAATAATAGACAAGGGGTAGTTTTTGCCTACTGCCCGTAGAGCATCGCAGCGGGGATGATTCTGCCTGTACATTCTCCGAATCCGACGAGGGATTTCTCGTCCTGGCCACACACTCCCCGGATAGTGACGACGTCTCCGTCTTCGAGGAAGCGCCGCTCGTCGCCGTCTTGGAGCTTTAGGGGCTCCCTTCCTCCCCGGCTCTGCTCTAGTAGGCTGCCCTCTGTGCCTGGCTCGGTCCCGCTGATGGTTCCTGAGGCGAGCAGGTCGCCTGCTTGCATGGGGCAGCCGGTGATGGTGTGGTGTGCGAGCATCTGTGGGAATGACCAGAGGAGGTTGAGGGAGGATGTACGTGTTATTGTTGTTGTTGTGCTGGATTTCGCTGGGAAAGGGAGGGGAAGGGGGTGAGCTTTACGCTCCTTTTGGAAGCAATTGCGCAGGGAATACTTACTAGTTAAATCAACCTCCAGTTTGATATCATAAATATTTTCTTTCCGTGGTTCCTTCAGGTATGTTTGTAACTCTACGTTATTCTCTAGGCCCCTGCTTAAAAATGGCTCTAACGCATCGGCAAGCACGACCCATGCGCTGATAGTAGTACCAAAGTTCTTTGCACCAAAAGGCCCCAGAGGGACGTATTCCCAGGCTTGCACATCCCTTGCTGACCAATCGTTCACTAGCACACAGCCAAACAGGTAATTCTCCGCTTCAGTGATAGGGATCGGCTCCCCCATCTTGCTCGCACTGCACACAAAAGCCCCAAGCTCCAGCTCGAGGTCTAATTTCTTGCATTTTGCAAAGATGGGAGTTTGCGGATCCGCACCAGGGTTCTCCAGAATCTGGCCCCAGGGTCTCCGGATTGGAGTGCCCGATACAACAACAGAGGATGCACGGCCATGGTACCCAACTGGAAGGTGCATATAGTTTGGCTGTAGGGCATTAGCCGGACCGCGGAACATAACGCCCACGTTGTATGCGTGGTTTAGTCCGGCGTAAAAGTCCGTATAGTCTCCAACCTGCATGGGCAGGTGTGTCTGAACATCTTTGAGGAGGAAAAGCGCTCTCTGCTGTAGTTCTGCGCTTGCTTTCAGGACCTGCGGGTTGTCCGTATCCTCTGCAAAGATGCTCTGGATATATCTCCTCACCTCCCGGTGAACGGGACGCCCGAGCGCCGCAAACGCATTGAGCGTCGGCTTCGAGAACACTGAGAGGTAAGGGTGAATGGAAGGCAGTGCTGAGAAACCACCGCTGGAAGAGAACACGGCGAGATCGAGGGCATGGTCGCCTATGGCAACGGCTGGGCGGGGAGTCTGGGAGGCGGTGGTAGTAATAATGCCAAATGGGATGTTTGCGAGGGAGAAGTGTGAGCCCCGTGGGATGGGCAGCCAGGATTTTGCTGCCATTGAGGCTGGTGCCTTTCTCTCCAGTTGGAGCAACTACCTCTAGAAGTGGCTAGATGCTCTCTGTACATGCCGTACATACGATATTGTACATGTACATACGACTGGCGGGCAGGCATAGAGCCCCAACTGCTATGGAAGCTGGCCTCCACAGCATTACATAATCAGTTGCGGCTCAGTTGGCGGTATCGATCCCTTAAATTGCGACACCTCTGCGTGGTACGAAGTGGGAAATTTTTTTTCGCACACCACTCACTCCTCATATTCCGTCTTATCTTGCCCACCGACCTCTAGACGTCCCGTTTCCTTCATCTTCATCCAACTGTTCCAATTGTATTCCTGTATCTCTGCATTTCATCCGCTGCACAAGATGGTTATCGCTATTAATGGCGCAAAGAAAGGGTCATTTCTGTTCACGTCGGAATCGGTCGGAGAGGGCCATCCGGATAAGATTGCGTAAGTCCTTTATCGTGGCCCCTCTACCATTCCGTTAGCTCTCATCAATCTGTTTCTAACACGACTTCAACAGCGATCAAGTATCTGATGCCATTCTCGACGCCTGTTTGAGGGAGGACCCGCTCTCTAAGGTGTGTAACCGTCACACCATCCGTTTCTGGCAATCGATACCCTCTACGTTAATCTCACGCTTTCTTTGACCGCGCTGTGGTTTTAACGTCATTTTATTCTCAATTAGGTTGCCTGCGAAACCGCTACAAAGACTGGTGAGCTCCATCTGATCCTTGTACCATGCGAAACTTAATTGACGTTGTCTTCCTAGGAATGATCATGGTCTTTGGCGAAATTACTACTAAGGCTCGTCTTGATTACCAGAGAGTCGTCCGTGGGGCCATCAAAGACATTGGCTATGACGAATCATCTAAAGGTTTTGACTACAAAACCTGCAACGTCCTTGTTGCTATTGAGGAGCAGTCTCCGGATATTGCTCAGGGCCTCCATTACGAACAAGCTCTTGAGCTACTTGGCGCTGGTGATCAGGGTATTATGTTCGGCTATGCGACTGACGAAACCCCCGAACTGCTCCCCTTGACTATCCAATTGGCACATAAGCTAAACAGTGCCATGGCTGAAGCAAGGCGAAATGGATCCCTGCCGTGGCTCAGACCTGATACAAAGACACAAGTGACTGTGGAGTATGAGCACGATGGTGGAGCGGTCGTCCCGGTTCGGGTAGATACCGTGGTTGTAAGTGCACAGCATAGCGAAGACATCACGACGGCGGAGCTCCGGAAGGAGATTCTTCACAAGATCGTCAAAAAGGTCATCCCGGCAAGATATCTTGATGACAGAACTGTGTATCACGTAAGTTTTGAAACTTTTTTTTCATAGCAATACATATTCTATGGGGTTAGGTGTCGTCCCTAACGAAGGGTTTTAGATCCAACCTTCCGGACTCTTTATCATCGGCGGTCCGCAGGGAGATGCTGGCCTTACCGGGCGTAAAATTATTGTCGACACGTACGGTGGCTGGGGCGCTCATGGCGGTGGTGCTTTCTCGGGGAAGGATTTCTCCAAGGTAGACCGCTCCGCGGCCTATCTCGCGCGTTGGATCGCAAAATCCCTTGTCACTGCTAAGCTTGCACGTCGGTGCCTTGTTCAACTATCCT
Organism: Geoglossum glabrum; assembly: GCA_021527465.2. Lineage (NCBI taxonomy): Eukaryota > Fungi > Ascomycota > Geoglossomycetes > Geoglossales > Geoglossaceae > Geoglossum > Geoglossum glabrum. The sequence continues at coordinate 51,536 of JAJDFE020000213.1, forward strand.
ATGCCATCGGCGTGGCCGAACCACTTTCCATTTTTGTCGAAACCTATGGCACGTCTGAAAAATCGTCAGATGAATTGGTGTCCATCATCAAAGAAAACTTCGACATGAGACCTGGAGTCATAGTTAAGGAACTGGATCTTGCCAAGCCGATCTACTTCCAAACGGCGAAGAATGGGCACTTTACCAACCAAAACTTCAGCTGGGAGAAGCCAAAGGTCCTCAAGTTCTAGAGAGTGTGTATAGGAGCGGTCGTTGGCGACTCAACATCGTCGGTATAATATGATTTTCTTACTGTCTGTCTCTTGGGCTTTTTTATGGTCGTTATGACTTGAGATGAACTGGCGCATGTTTTCAACAAAAGGGCATCTGTGGCGAATCGCATTCAAAGATTCTTTTTATATATCTTTCGTTTCCCGCTTTATCGGCAGAAAGAGTTGCATATTCAACATAGAGACCGTTTCCATCGTTTACTCGATGGCGGCTGGATTTAGCATCATATTAGGCATCGGCGTTCGGAGAACCTTCAACGTTTTCTCTGGCAAGCTGGGTTGCTTGCTTGATGCGC
>JAJDFE020000214.1:0-51776 GCA_021527465.2 Geoglossum glabrum
CAGTTGGAAGCGGTTTTGGAAGTCTGACGCGGCTATGAGCCTCCTTTGTGGGAGCCTCATTGCTAGTGCCTTACACAGGATCATCGCTATCCGCGACATCGAAGTATTCATTCTAGATGCTGAGTAAGACCTTTTTGTAATTTGCTGCCGTATCTGGATCAGGCGCCACATTGAGCAATTCCTTGAGATCGCGGCAGATTTGCTGGGCTAGGGGAGGCCAGCGGCATTCAGATACGTATTGGCGGATTTGGTTGTGAAAGATGCGGTTTCTATCCCCCCATTCTCCGATGAGCCACAACATATGGTTTGGATCGATACCGAGGATACCGCAAGCAATGTACATGTGCTTGCGAAGGTCAGCTACGTCGGCTCCAGCCAGCTCGTCCGCGATGGTCAGCCATGTCTTTGGTGGTCCGAGTTCGAAAGCTGCCTCCCGCACCTCAGAACTAGCACCAGCGGCTGCTGCCTTGAGATCGGCCCGAATTTCCTGCAACTCTTGTCCCAGGTAATCACCATAGTTGGCGAGAAGCTCTAGCCGCTGCAATTTCACGTACTGCATAAGGTGCTCGTGCTCTTGTGACGAGCGTGGCTTGAAAAAAAAGGCGGCGGAGTAGTAGACCCGGTCCATGGCTTGCACGACTGCACGAGAAGCTTTCTCTGAAGCTTCACTCTCCAGGGCAGCCTTGTATGCATCTTTGTGAAGCTCGAGGAATTCCTGGGTGCGAGGAGTGACCTTTCGCTTTGTTGCCTGGTCGATATATCTCAGCCCCTTCTGGAGGCGCTCACGATTGTATTTGGCCAGGTCGTCTTCAGGCTTGGGAGGTTCCTCGACTTCCTCCTGTCTATCACCCTTTGGCGGCAAAAGGGCACTGGTATTTGCTCTCGCACGCTTTGCTGGTCGTCCTTCGCTGTCGAAGCCATCTCGTTCTCTTATGCGTACTCTGATCTCTTCGCCGTGATCATCAGGAATGGTGTCACGATATGGATCCATAGCTGGTAATAGACGAGTCTAGGCGCAGACTTTGCTTTTCTCTGTTGAGTTTTTGGACTGTGTCTATGCGGAAAGAGGCAATAGAAACCCACGGCTTAGCGAGCTATGCTCAACACAACGCAATCGATAAGCAAGCAGGCCGTGCAAGCATTCGGGCCAATACGCGATGCGTCACCAGACTGCTGCTTCGACGGCCATGTCACAGTAACAAGATGCCCTCTTTCGAGAGGGTAGACTGAATCTAGCTATTCAAGCCTACACGAAAGGCCAATTCCCCAGTTTTCGAGCTGCTGTACAGCCTACGATGTGCCCCGAGGCACTGCCCAGCAACGCGTCAAAGGCATTAAACCAAAACGTGATTCTATTGCCCCAAATCGCCGCCTTACACCAGTACAAGAAGAGAGCCTTAAGCAGTGGATTCTGTCAATGGATCAACATAGAATGTCACCTAAGATTGCTACAGTACAGCAGATGGCTAGCCTTCCGGCTGCTCAGCATGTTGCCCCATGGCCAATTGGCGAACGATGGGTATACAATTTCATTCAGCATTACAACGATCTGCGACCCAAATATAATCGCAAGTACAACTACCGGCGAGCTAAATGCGAAGATCTTATACTTATCCGTATGTAACGGCGCGTGGGCCATGTTGACCTATGCCGCAAGGGCTCGCAAGATAACCCAAGGGGGTTGCCGAGCCGCACCATATATTTAAACGGATCGCGTACCCCAGGAGTAAGGCCAGCGATCAATTCTACAATTGAGACGGGTGCTAGCCCCATGCCTTCGCTTTCATCCGTTATCACGTAGATCTAGCTAGTTACACGATACTTATCCGCAGGCTACCCGGCTTACCGTAGGGGAACCCTGCTGTGTATTTGACCCGGCTACCTGGTTACGTCACGCTGCTACACATCCCTTACAGCCTGGCCCAAAAACTCCTGCATCCTCCTGCATCCTACCCTGTCTCATCGAGAGTGCCCTACCGCACCAGCTCAATTTATGTTCCTTCTTGACCATTTACCTGAGTCGCTGTAAAGGGGAAAACGCCTTGCTAAATGATATGTAAAAATAGATAGGTTGTACCCTAGCTGATGAACCGTTAAGACATGACTCCAGAGTAAGGCAAAAGGGGTTGAAGGGTTGCTGTGATAATGTGATGATTATACGCTACCATATCGTGGTGTCATAAAAAAAAGGGGTTTGAGCGTACCGCTATCCAACAAGCGCCAAATCGAAGTTCTAAGGATCCAGTGTTTCAGGGTTTTACTTAGGCTGTATTGTTGGGCTCTGAATTGTGGACTAGCAATACGATCGTCAGGAGAATATGAGTGGAGTAGGGGTATTATAGGCTATCTCAGACACAGGACACTCTACGGCATGATAGAGTAAGGCAGTCTTATCATTCTCCAAGGCATCCACAAACCCTTGAACTTTAGTAATATGCTACTCTGATGCTCCAAGCAACTATAGATGCTACTATCCCTTGGAGTGAATAGGTACAGGGTGTGAGAGGCGGAGCTATACATCCCTAGGCTGTAGAGGCCACCATTGCTTGTAGTAGTAAGAACAGAGTTTGAGAGGTGAAGCTATGCATTCTTGGGCCATAGAGGCCACCATTGCTTGATGTGGGTAGAGATAGAATATGAGAGGCAGAACTATGCATACTTAGGCCGTGGAGGCTACCATCTCTCAAAATAGATAGGGATAGGGTATTAGGCAGAGCTATGCATCCTTAGGCTATGGAGACTAGCAGAGAAGCTCGAAGCAGGTCAAATTGTAGATAGGGGAACTAGCAGTGCTGTCTTTCTTTAACACTTCAGGGTTCGAACTCAGTCAGGAGTACACAAATAAATACACAACTACACAAGTGGTAAGAGGGGAATAACCTGAATGTTGCAAAAGGCATTTAAGTGACTCTTTCCCTCTTCTAGGAGCCTGTCCTTCTCTAAAGCAAGATTCTACTTACCACACTGTTCTTGACCCAGCTCTAAAAGCTGATTACTCCAAAATATTGATTTCCTTGATATCATCGAGATTCTACTTCAACATTTTCGTATCCTGCTCAGTCAAAGCATTACCTTGCTAACTGTAAGACTGTAGCGTAGATCTTAGGGCTTAGCTAGTAGTGTGACGGCTTATAGACGATGGAGGCTCTTTGGCGTAGAGTCGTCGTAAAGTATTCTTAGAGACAATGTAACGAAGTTGGATCAGCAGAAGTACTCTTGATTCTGTAGCGTAAAAGAACAAATCGCTGCCTATTCTACTATGGGTAGCGGACTGCTTAAATATATAGTTCAGCTGACTCCCCGACGGCTACCTCATTCTCTGATCTAACTCTCATTGTATTGACTTTGTCTGTTACCGGCGACATCATCTGCTACTGGCGATGTCGTCGGATCGGTATCAACTGCTTTCAGACGTCGCTCTTCTGGCGTACCATTTTCGTAGCGACGTCTTTGTCAATAGATATAGAAGGTTGCTTCCGTTGTTTGCTTGGCAGTTGTATATGGTTGCAGATGTTGCTTATTTATGGATCATGTCGTCTTCGTAGAGGTCTGACGCCGTTGTGCTGTCTGGCAGTTGGAAGCAGTTTTGGAAGTCTGACGCGGTTATGAGCCTCCTTTGTTGGAGCTTCATTGCTAGTACCTTACACTATTCGAGTGCAGCGGAAAGGTAGCTCTGTCATACTCTCTACCAGGGTTAGTCAAAGCATGCTCAGTGCTTCACCACCATACATAACTAATTGGTGGTTATTGCAGCTAGTGTATAATCTACCAGTTTCACTAAGGCACCCCACTGCCTTTACTGCTGGAAAATGGCTTCTATCCAACTCTCGTCTGACTGCATTGCTGATACATTGCCAATAGGGTGAAATTCTGAGACACAGGCTCCAAAGATCCCTTGCGGATAATCTCTGTATTGCCTGATCGAAAGGAAGGCTTAGAAATTAAGTAGTTCAAGGGCAATGACACATATGCCCTGGAAGCTGTTACTGAAGGATATCTTCATAGACCTTATGCCATATTATCAACAAGGCTATGCTTCTCCCCTATATGCCCACTCCAAAAATCCTCCTAACCCTTAACCTACATTTCCTGTATAATCTGCCAGTCTCACTAAAAGCACCCTAGCACTTCTCTTGCTGCATAACTCTATCCTCTACCTCTCATCTGACCAGAGCTAGAGATGACAGCTACAGGTATGCTTATGCGTTCGGAGAGAGCATCCTCAATAGATGTCTCACAGAGGGTAGGAAGGTAACTCCCACCAGCTAGATAGTTTTCTAGCACACGATGAAGCTACTGCTACCTAGAAATTCATCGCAGAGTCATAAGCACAGTTAGATGATACTATGAGAACAAGCACCACTACCCCATTGATGCCAATACCCAGCTGCACTAAAAAGCCTAACAATACCTGATTCTGCCTTGTGACTCTATATACAGTTGTTGAAGAGCAGCTTCATAATCTGCTCTGGAGGCCAAGCTCTATCACAGGCACGCCATCGCCCTTTCCAAAAGTGTGCCTTGCTCTACTCTGTAAAGCTCATCATCATCATCTGCCTCCCCATGCGCTTGAGCCAAAGCACTAAAATACTAGTCCTAATATCTTTTGTCCAAGACTTTCCCTCTAGCCCAATCAATATGAGAGACAGCCTACATTGAGCTGAAAACCAAGGCACAGCCCCCAATTCTCTACTGACGCCATGTCGTGCCATGCTGTATGATCAACCTTTAGTTATGAGAAAAGCTTATAGAGTTGATCCATAGAAGACCCTATTCCTCCGATCGCCATACGATTTCACGATCATCAGCAATGTCAAGGTGAGTCAAAGAGTATTCAGCTGCAATGAGACAAGATATAGTGCATCAGATGAGTCGCAATCCTAGAAATTTACTGGCTAGTAGAAAGTCGGAGTCATAATTCGAAGGAGCCCTATGCTTGTCCATTAGCCTAAGACACAGAGAAATGAAGGGAGGGCAGGGCAGTGCATGCATGCATGAATGCTGCTAATTTAGAAAATCCTTTATCAGAAAGCAATGTTAAGGGTAAGATTGAAGGTGGGAAATAGGTAAGGACGAAGGTCGAGAAGAGGTGGGAAATGGTAATGAATTTATGTTATGGCCCCACGGTGACCGACAAAGCGGCAAGCGAGGCGCCAATCCCAAAGAGGCAAGTCTAACTAGAAGCGGCGATTCATCAGGAAAAATTATATATATATATATATGAATGTAAATTAAAAAAAAAACAATAATAAATAATTGATTAATTAATTAATGAATGAATGATTATATTAAATTTAACAAATAATTAATAGATACCCAACCAAAGAAACAATCTTTTTATTTTTGTTTTAGTTTTTTTTGTTCGTTTATTAACTTATTCGTTTGTTTGTACATGTCCCGTCGCGTGTTTAAACGTGTGCTCCCTGTGTTTAACGTACACACCCCCGCCTTTGACATATACATCCCGTGTTTTAATGATGGGTAATAATAATAGTAGTAGTAGGAGTAGTGTGGTGTGTGTGTGTATGTGTGCATTCATGTATTTATGTATGTATGGTAATAATGGTAGCAATAAATGGAGGAGTTGCGTGTATACAACGGTAAAAATAGCGACGGGACGGAGGAGTTGTGCGTATTTATGTATGTATTTATGGATGTAGAGAACACACAATAATAGCAGCAACAAAACAAAAAACGGAGGAGTTGTGCATGTATATGTATGTACTGGTGTATGTATTCATTCATGCACGTACACCACGACAATAGCAACAATAGCAACAACTAAAAACAGAGGAGTTGCATATGTATGAATTGATGTATAAAAACAACAGCAACAGCAACAAAAGCAACAAACCCCGGAACAAAACAAAACAAACCTAAACAATCCAACAAAACATACAATAAAACAATCTCCCCCCCCCCAAAAAAAGAACAAGAACAAACAAATCCAACGGAAACAATAAACTAATAACAACAACAACAACAAAAATCCAGTAATGGCGGCGGCAACGGGAGCGGCGGTGGCGGTGGCGGCGGCCGGGGAGGGAGGGGGGGGGTTGTGGGAAACGCAACTGTAGCCGCCCGCCCGTTTCCCACGTTTTATTCCTTCCTTCCTCTTCCTCTTTCTCTCCCGATACGGAACCGCACCGCACCGCACTAGACACAGAAACAGAAACAGAAACGGGAAACAGGAAACCCAAACACAAACAGAAAACAGAATCAGAAACATATCATTACTATGCCGTACCATGCCGTGCTATGCTATGCACGAGTATGGCGAGGGGGAGGAAGGAAGGAGGGAAGGAATGAAGGAGATGGGCGGGAAATGGTGACCTTTTTTTTTTTGTATCTGTGTGTATATTAGAGAAGGGGGGGGGAAACGGACTATAGTAAATAAATAAGTAAATAAATAGAGAGATTGTGTGTGTGTGTGTGTGTGTGTGTGTGTAAACAAAAAACGTGTGTTTTTTTTTTTCTTTCCCCTTTGGAGCAGTGGGGAAAGGGTTGGATAGATGGATGGAGCGGGTAACTTTGCTTTTTGGCTTTTCTGATGGGAAAGAGAGAGGCTGGGGGGGGGGGAAGGGGTGCGTGCGTGCGTGCTGGGTTGTGCTGTGTTGCATTGTTGTTGTTGTTGTTTGTTGTTGAAAAAAGAGAAGGGGGAAAGAAATATAGAAAATTAGAAAAAAAAAAAAAAAACAAAAACAAAAAGTTGCGTGGGAATAAATATAGATGGAAAGGAATAGCTAATCTCTCGTATGCTTCATGGTGTAAAATATTTGATTTTGGGCTCTGCCTGTAGAGTTACATTCACGCCCACACCACATCCGTCTGCCCTGAAAAAACAAAGCAAAAAAGAAAGAAAAAAATTTCAAAATTCAAAATCAAAACTTAGATGAAATCCCCGCTTCCGAATCTCCCAAACGGGTTCGGGGGTCCTGCTCCACCCCTCCCACCGCTCCCTGCCCCGGGAAAACGTGGCGTCCCATCCATAAAGCCTCTTGGCTCGTCTCCAGGACCCACGGGGTCGTATCTGCCGTGAATTAGGTTTTGTTAGTTGTGGTAGGGTAAAACGTAACAAAAAGCAATGAAGAAAAAAGCGTAAATCGCGTTGGGGACAATTTATTAGACGCCGGCCGCAGTATCCAATAAGGATCCTGATTTTTCATTTTCCGCCCCCACACATAAAATAATAGTAAAATGGAGAGAGGGTTGTGTACCTTGCACCAGGAGGAAATCTGCATAAGACGCCAAATGGGTAGTGAGTCAGCAAATCATATCCATTCTGCAGGAATTTCAAGCAATGCGTAGAAACAAACAGGCGAAGGAATCGATGCCTGAGCTGCTGCCTAGGGAAATAAAGAAAACGGTCGGGAGTGGCAGGCTGGTGAAGAATGCGCAAGCGAAGGAAACTGGGAAAGGAGAGGGGGGCCGCGGATGGACTTGTCGTGCATGAAGGGCAGCGGGTGGGCAGCGGGGATTGGAGGGAGAGTCTGATCGCCGTGGGTGGTTGGGGGTGCTGGTGCAGCAAGCGTGGAAGGCGCAAACACAACATCAAGGTAAGAGAGGCCCATGTCCCATGTATGAGGGCGTGTAGATGGTGGGGAAGATGCGGGCGGGGCGCTTATGTGCAGTCCAGTCCAGTGAACGCGTGTGGTCGGGAGTTGATCGAGTGGTAAATGCGCCACCCGAACTGGTCAATTTCGCCAAATCTCGCCTGCCGTATCCCCCCCCGCCCCAACACTTCTTTAGCCGGCCATCAGCCCGAACTTCCACGCGCCGCCCGACTCCTTTCCTCTCCTCAGTCGCTGCTCCCGTGCAACCCAACGCGGTGACTATGCCGTTTCAGGGCATAGAGTTTGATAGGACCTGGGACGGCGATATGGCAGAACCCGAAGAGTGAGAGTCGGGAAAAATCAATTCGATTCCAAATACAAGAAAAAAGGAAACAAGACACCCCTCGGCAGATTTTGCAGCTTCGACGTGAACCATTGCTTCGAAGAAACTCTGGCAGACTTACCGGGGGTCGTATTCCCGCTGTCCACCTCCACCGCCGAATAAGGGGTCGTCGAACGTAGGATGCATTCCCCCACCGCCCCTCGTGCCCCCGAACCCAGGCTGCCTTCCTCCAAACGACCCTCGAAGCGGATCGTGGGGTCCTAGTCCTTGGGGATAGAGGTCATTATCCCCGATGCTCAATGGGTGCCTGCCACCAAATCCCGGCGCATACCCTCGCGGGGGCCGGTTGATCTCATACTCGTCCTCGAACCCTGGAGGGGGAAGGTCACCCGGTGGGACAGGCCTATTGAGAGGGGGATCGTCGAAGGGATGTGGCCGAGCTGGTGTAGGGAGGACACCGCCGTCACGAAGCGGGTCATGCTGCGGTCCACGTGGCGGAGTTGGGTGCTGGTCGGATGTTGATGGGGTACTGGTGGCGGCGGTGGCGGAGGAGGTACCCGATTCCTCATATCCTTCTTTACGCAAGCCCGGAATAAGTTTCTGAATGATGTTTAACTTGAATAGAACCGCTAGGTCCGAACTTCGTGCTTCCGAAATGAAAGCGTCCTGCAAAGCCCTTTCCAGCTTCAGTCGCTGTGGATCCGCGGACTCTTCCGTTACAGGGAATGACGAGGCAGAGAGGTAGTCTTTAACCGGAATATCAAATGATACCGTCTTGTCGTCCCCCAGCCCGATTCCAAACATCACGGCTTTGGAACCGAGCCGGTTGGCCTTGATGAGATATTCCATCGATGACTGCGCATGATTGTATCGAAACGCGTAACTCGGTGATGCGTTCCACGCTCGGGGAAGTGGTGCGACGTGCTCATGTCGTTCAGATGGTGTTTCTGCCATATATCTTAGCAATGCGGTGCAATACCCCCAGTGCCACATGATGTAGGGGCGCCATTTCCCAGACCTATTCTGTCATCTTCCCCCAGACCCACCAGTCTGAATCCAACCGCTACCATGCATGCGTGGCTGAAAAGTGCTACTGCCTCGTACTCATTCCGGACGGCTGGTGCTGCATCCTGCGGAAGGCTTGATGCCATGAGGCTGGCCAACGAACTGGGACTGAGTAAATTGCTTGCCATTGTATTGTAGCTGCGTCCTGTGATGGTATTGTATCTGGGTCCTGGCGGGGTTGTTAAGGCGTCCTCGTCTAAGTCATTCACATCAATAAGCGAAGGTGACGCATTTCCACAGCCTTACTCTGTACATTCAGCTGGTGTGGTGATTATCTCATCGCCGGCAACAGCCTCTCCGTAGCTATAGCAATTTGAACTCCAACCGAGCAGTGTGGAATGAAGTAGCGCACAAACCGCCATCGTCTCTTTGGAAGGGCTGGAAGAAGAAAAAAAACGCTAAAAACCTAGAAAACCCATCAATGGCTCTCTGCACTACTCTCCCATCCCTCAACACCCCTTCCGATCAGATCCTTGAAATCAAGCCCAACGTCTACTATCAGCTTCGCATGTTCCCTAGCTCTCTCCATACAATCTGCCCAGATTTGGCTCCGCGAGTCCACGCTGCTCAATTGCCTTGCTAATGCCTCGTTGAAGTCGTCTACATGCTCCTTCGCCCACTTCACGCAGGCAGACATCATCAGGGGTGGAAAGCAGGCCTGATAGATTCTGACCGTGTTCTTTATGATTGTGAAATATACTAATGAAATCTGGAATATATATCGGTGAAGGTCGCCCTCAAAGGTGCATTGCCTTCAATCAGATTAGTGTCTGTATTACATTGAAGAAGGCCATGAATTTTCTTACCGGGTCCGCTTTCCAATAACTCTGCTCCGAGCTCCTAGGTAGACCTCCCTAGCGCGATCTTCAAAACCCAGCCGGGTCAACCATGATACGTTTCTCATTGTTGCGTTTAGGAAAGAATGGGCATCCACTAGTTGTCGAGTAATGAGGTGGGCCAGCTTTCCCGCTCTTTCGTCGATTTTGAGGTTGAGAAGATCTTGGGCTACAACATTCCCCTTCATGCTCTTTGCAACCTTTCTCATCTTCTCAACCCTGGAGATAGCATCTTCGAAGCCTTGCAGCGCGATCTGGATGTCGAGCTCATCAATTTGATTTTCTACCCACCGGAAATTTTGTTGTTTGCCATCCACTTCTATTAGGACATGCGGTCGATCCTTAGACATGCTCTCTGTCAGCGTTTCCATTAGGTAGGGTTGTTTAAATAGCGCTGGGTCCCTAGCGGCAAAGTAGTTGATGGAATCTCTTATTCGACCACCGTCTCCCGCCTCGGCTCGAAGCACCTTCCTTAGCTCATCAGCTGCCTTTCTGAAGGTTAAAAGGAGAGAGACTTTCTCATCCGTCTTGTCGTTACGGTAGGTGAATGACTCCTGGCCAACTCGGATATTGATTGCGTTGACGACATATTCTCTCTCTCTCTTTGCACCAGCTGCCCCCACTGGGCTGAGCCCGGAAGAGAGATCGACCATTTCGATATCTGTCAGGGGCCAGCATCGTTCAGCGACTAGCTTCGACGGAACAGGCTGCTGCTTCTGGCCGCTGTTTGTTGCACCCGCCGAGGAGTTCATCCGCTTTTTCTTCCTTGACGCAACCAGCAAGTGGTCGTTGAGCAGAAACATATGCATAGCACGTCGAGACTTCCAGGTTGCAGCATTGAGCTCAACCCAATGCGGGGAATCGCGTACAACACGCCTACCAGGTACAGCTGGTAGGAATTTCTGGGAACCCTCAACGTTCTTCCACAGGGCCTGGAGTTGGGTAGTCCACATAGCAGTCAGATCTGCCACAGAACTGCGATTGGCTTGCTTCCGGATGGTAGCGTTCATAGAATCGAATGGCGACAGTTGAGCAGACGGACTGAGCTCAGCTGTTGCCTGCTTTAAAGCGTTGGTGTTTGACTTTAGCTCGGACATGAGACCGCGGAGAGTGCGCATCTCCCCTTTAAGTTTCTCGGCCTCCTTGCTGATTTTGATAAATTGTGTGCGGTTTTGGTAAACGTTTTGTTGTAGATCCACAGAAGTACGGCTACGCATCTTCTGTAGACTTGTTTGGTAATCGCGGATCTCTTGCTCGGAAGCCTGAGATAGAACCTTTGAAACATCTATCGGTAATGATGAGAATATATCTACGGTAATTCTAGGTGCAGAAGGTACATACACTTGTCCGGCCTAAAATTTGGGTCCTTTAAGGCGTTTAGATCAATGGTAACGGGGCCTGTGCTTGCAGATCCGGATCGCCCATGTGCAACTTGTAGTGATGGTGGTAGATTCGATACATATTGACTGGGCAAGGCTGGGATAGCTGGGACGGGCGGCCATTCGTCTTTAAATTCTGGTGGGAGGTTGGTGAATCTGGTTGAATACCTTCGTTTCACGAGATCAGACGTCTAATGGTGTCTTGTAAGTTTCATGATAGGCAATTTCGTGGGTGACAGGGCATTGGTACCTTCCCACCCCCCTGCTGTTTAGTAAAAGGTGTATCGAGTGGACCCTTTGCTTCTCTGGATCCAGGGCGCTTGTTTTGAAGCGTAGGTAGCGGTCCGGAAATTTCTCTGCATGTAACCGTGAGCTATTATGATGGGGCAGCACCGAGTAAGGGGTAGAGAGATACCTTGGTGCACTAATGGCAGGACGGCCATTGCGCTTTTTGCGTAAGGTAAGTCCCTTCCGGAGGGACAGGCCCTTGCTGCTCTTCTCTTCCATTGCGAGTTAGCTGTACCTAGTGGCAACAAATCTCTTCGTTTCCGGCTGCTGCCTTAATTGTGTCCTCAAGTGCTGGCCCAACAGTATCGCTGTTAGCTCCACTACCAGGTGAACTTGACCCGCCGAGGTGATGGAGCGGCGAATGCTCACCAGTAGAGTGGATAGGAACTTATTGAGGCAACGGTTGGGGAAGCATCATTGTTACAATTGGATGGTAGGCCGGATCAGGATGAGTGAGCCTCCCTCACGTGCCGGACTAAAGCGGCAGAGCTCCCTACAGTTGGGGACAAACAATAGGGAGGCGGTTTTTTGATGACTTTTCATCATGAGTGTTGCCACTAGAAACGTTGGAGAGCCAATACTGGAGTTCAGGGAACCATTACTAGCTCCGAAGCCTTTTTTTTGGAAAGTGTCGGCCCAAAACCACTAACCGTGAACTGTGAATAGTGAATCGCATCAAGGAATCCACCCTTACATCAACTTATCCCAACAAAACATTCAGCTGCCGGGGTTATGCTTCCACCAACTAGATGGTTTTAATTTGATTCTAGTTTGATCTCCCCAGACAAACTCACACTGCAGTAGCAACACCGTATGGGATTCCGCGACCACCATTACCCGTCTGCATCGGAATCCTCCGCCGGCGGCATCTTCCCCACAACGGATTTATCCTCATCACTTCCTTCTGAGTAGGACGACCTTTTTACGAATTCCTTCGGCCTACACGGACCATTGGGGTCAACACCCCTGCGACAGTGCTGTGTTAGATTTCGAGCACTGACCAATATGGCTCCTTCCTCCAGTCCTTCTCGTCCCGCACCACATTTACAATATCCCCGTCCAATTTGTTGTCCCGATCGCTAGAGGAGTTTGTGTCAATGAGGACGTAGCCCATGCGTTTTATCCAAATGGTGTTGCGGAAACGGGTGGGCATCTCAACAAGAAGGACCTTTCCGGAAGGCAGCTCCACCGAGTAGAGGTTATTCCCGGGGATATAGATGACACAAGCAATCGCCTGCGTCGGAGACAGTGTCGCAGGTGGAGTAGACGCTCCCTGGGCAGTCGCAAGCACGCAGCGCTTTGGACGGGCCATTTTCCAATCGGTCCCGCTTCCACTGGTGATTGAATGCTGCAGTTGGGGCGAGTTTGTGGGTGAGTTTGTGGACCAGTTTGTAAAAAGACTTCAGGGCAGTTTCCGGGTTAACGCTATTCCGACGCCACACGACAGACATTTCAGGATAACTCGGGGGCAAAAAACGGCATCTTAGCCGATCACCAGACCTGCACCATGCATCTCCTCGAGACCCACAAATCCATCGTCCATTCACATATAATGGGTGTTCTGTTGAGTCATCTGGGCAATTCTATGCAGGGCTACGTTCTGGTCGTATCTCTCTCTCACTTGATTCAATCGTGGAGATCCTTCAACAGAAATCACCTCGCCTCTCCTGTAATTCTGTGTATTGATTGTTAATACTACTTGAATTCTCCACACGAGCAATGGAGTCCCGCGCCTCCCTCGAGGCTTTCATTGAGCTAGACCCCAATATCCCTAAGATCACTGGCCCGCCTCCCGTACTGCCTAAGAGTTACCCCTCACTTCCAGATACAGTGGCGCTAGATCAATTAACGTGGAGTCCTCAAGTTGACCGACGAGCAGATTCCAGCGACCGGATGGGTATTACGCCCGGTGGGCTAGAGATGAGCCAGCCACCGAGCCCGAGGGGGGAGGTTGCGGAAGTTGTACAGAGCTTTTTCAGGTTGGACTTGCTCTGTTCCTTGTCAGTTCCGTGCCGCTGCAAGGCGGACTGAATGCTGGTTCGATGGCTGAGAATGGCAGTCCGAGGATGAATCGATATAGAGTTGTGTCGGCATGTTTGACTTGTTTTGGTAATGGGTTGAACGACAGCGGTGAGTTGAGATGGCGCTTCTTGAGTATACCGTTTGCCATGTACTGACTTTACGAAGTCCCTGGTGCTTTGATACCGTAGGTTACGAGAGAGAAGGAGTCTGAAGGGCCATGGTTGGAAGCTAATTGCGGTTTCTTTCCCAACTCATTAGATATATGGAAAAGTATAATCCCCATTGGAGGTGTTCTATAGGATGAACGAACGGATTGCAATGCCGTGAGCTTGCTCATCTGCTAACTCAACAACTCCAGGCACTACAATATCGGCTACGCAATCGTCAGTCTGATTTTCGTCAGTAACGCTCTCGGTTTCCTAATCGCAGCTCCCTTTACGGATGCCTTACAAGCACGCCTCGGCCGCGCAAAGGCACTGATGATCTCAGAAGCACTAATGCTAGTCGGCTATCTCGCCATTCTTTTCACACCGCCTTATCTCGTGGTTGTGGTCTCGTATGTTTCAGAAGAAACCCTCCTCCCCCTGAACTATCGCCCTTAACCACCCGCCTGCAAGCTAATGGAAACAGATTTTTCTCAGTTGGCCTCGGAATGGCAATCAACCTCGCGCTTAACAACGTATTTATATCCAACCTTGCCAATAGCACCTCAATGCTCGGTCTCTTCCATGGCAGCTACGGGATCGGTGGCACAATTGGCCCCCTGATCGCCACAGCCATTGCATCCCACAGCACCGCAGCGCACTGGAGCAGATACTATTTCCTCAGCCTGGCCGTTACAGTCGTCAATCTTCTTTTCGCCGGGTGGGCGTTTTGGGATTATGAAAGGGACACAGTATCTATGCCTTCGCTACTACCAGGTCAGCGAGGCAGCGAGCAGCGTCCAGCAACCAAGGGACGGCTCCTACGCCAGTCGCTACGCAACAAAACCACGCTCCTCGGCGCGCTCTTCATTTTCGCCTATCAGGGCGCCGAAGTCTCAATATCTGGCTGGATTATCTCGTTCTTGATCAGCTATCGTGCGGGGAAGCCCGCAGAGGTTGGTTATGTGACGGCGGGGTTTTGGGCGGGAATTACGATTGGAAGGTTTGCGTTGACGCACCCGGCACATAGGGTTGGGGAGAGGTTGTTTGTGGTGCTGATGGTGGTTGGGGCGATTATTTTTGAATTGCTGGTTTGGTTGGTCCCGAATGTAGTTGGGGATGCAGGTGAGTTTATCTTTCAGCCATTTTTTCATGGATGAACATAACCGACAGGTGTTCTCTTCCTGCTATCCACAGTCGCCGTGTCGCTCGTTGGTTTACTCCTAGGCCCCATCTATCCCTGTGCCATGCACGTTTTCTCGCGCCTCCTTCCGCGACAGATTCAGATGACATCTCTTTCTTTCATCTCCGCAACTGGTAGCTCCGGCGGCGCTCTAGCTCCCTTTGTAAGTCCCTTTCTTGTTTCCACTCCAGATCTGGCTCTAGTTCCCCTGACCTATTTCTCGAGACCACGGGTATTATGGCGCAAGCACTCGGTACGTACGTGCTTCATCCGGTTTGTATTGGACTATTTATGGTAATGGAGGGGACTTGGTTCTTACTGCCGAAGGTTCGGAAGAGGACGGAATAGGGAGGGTAGGCTAGGTCCGAACCAGCAAGGGAAGGCACCGGTACGGACGGCAATCAGGCAGATTTGCTCCAGCTGTGTGTTTTTTCCGCGATCATTGGAGTGTGGAGTAACGCCACGGGTAATTGGTGGAACTGGAATTGCGATGGACCATGGCTGGTCGAGAAATGGTCCAAATCCATAGCTGAGGGAAATCACTGTAGATTCCCCCGTCTATAGGTGAAAATCGAAAATAAGGGTGCCCGGTGCCGAAAAATGCAAGGAATAGCTGCTTTCCAACAGCGAAGGAACCGACATGATCTCCGCTTGAACTGGGTTGATCTTGATAAATGTTATTCGAGAATAGATGCTTCGAGTCCCTTTGCTGAGATGAGTTGAATGGTTTACCGCATCGTCCGCACCAGGAGCAAGTTTAGGGAGGCCATGATGAACCTCCCTGGGTTCAATTAGCTTGAAGCTTTTCCCTGGAGATGAACTTTTTTTTGTGAAATCTAGCAGATTCCTGGGATGAATAAGCCATGTCTGCTACACCATCAACACCGCAGGTGAGTACCTGCTTATACGTATAGTACGATATTTATACTCTATAGAAAATCATGTTTGCTTAGGAGTGCCTTGCCCCCACTTGTACGTACGCTCGCAATAGCACGATGTGTTCGTGTCCTCTACTTAAAGGCAATGCTGGCCTGGCAATAATGCACCAGACTACCCCCCGCCGAATATACGCTATTCCGGAGTACCGACTACTACGAAGCCGGGATCTGGCATAGTATCTTGGATTCCACATTCTCGCGGCTATACCGTGGCGGTGGCGCTAATCATCTCGGCGCCATTACACTGTACGTTAGCGGCGTCCATGTCGGTAGCGCTGCTTACAATATCCGACAAAATCGTTAATCTAGAATTCTCTATTTTGTAGTTGGAAGTTGGGCCTTTTTTTATTTATTTTGCGAAGTTCAGACCATGGAGGGATAAGTATGAAGGTGATTACTAGTTTCAGTAGTGTATGCCGCCTCGACCGGCGGGGACTTTTCACTTTTTCTTTTCCGTGACGTTCAAGAGGGTGGAGGATGTAGCGCGTTGATTGTTATATATAGTTACCCTAGAACTATATAATGCTGGTTGAAATTGAAGCATCATCTACAGACCCCCCACCGCAGTCGAGGTATCGATAGCCTGGTAGGAAATGGTACGAGGAGGCTTAAGATAAGACTCAGGGGTTAATCGCACCTCTGAGGACTTATCGCAAGGCAACCACACCCTCATATATTAGTTCTAGAATATGCTAAAGCCTCCATCTAGTAAGTGGTAGCAAGTTCTTGAGGCATCAGTAGCCTCAAGTGCTAGCAGACCGACATCGCCAGCTTCTATGCCCAACATGGGAGGATGGGTGTTGCAGTTATCGCCGTCCGCTGTCCGTGGTAGGAGGAAGGAATGTACATGTACATGTACGCGTAGAGTACATATCCATGAGATTGTCTACAAAAATTGTTAGCGCAGAGTACGGATTATCAGGAAGTTGTAGGAACCATAGGGAGGTGCGGAAAAAACCTCATGATTATGATTTCCTACAAAATAGATGGTGGAACCCCGACCAATAGTCGTGGGATCGCCTGGCTCCCGCTAGCACAGGGGGCGGCATCGCTCACCCGCCAAATCAAGGTGAGGTCGGGAAGGGTCCAGACTACTGGGCAGGACCCGAAACAGACGGGATGAAAGCCCCAATGGGCTGGACGTGAAGACCGGACTTGTCTTTCTTCGTACTAGCTTTATTTACTCTCCCGTGTTTGTAAACAGCCATCCCATAGACAAACCCATTTCCATTCCCATCTCCATCTCCATCACCCTCTGCCTCCCCAGCAAATATGCCTGCCAAAGCCGCCAAATCCGCCAAAGCCCCCAAGATCTACTCCTTCGGGGAAGCTTGCAAAATAGCATCTCCCTACGGTTTCATAGTTGGTCCTAGCGTCAATGCTCTCGGCGAGCGCGACCCAAACCTGGGGGTCATCACCGTCGCTGATGGCAAAGATACTGAGCTCAAGTTCTCCCATGTATGGCTTTCGCCCCGTTTTGCAATATAATTCTCAACATATAACAGGAAAGTACCGAATCTACGCCAAAACCATCCAAGCCCACCACTGCCTCGACCTCAAGGAAACGAAAGCCTGAAACTGAGGCTCCCCCCATCGACCCGAGCTCAATCATTCTTCCCGGCGAGGAGGAGGGAGAGATCGAGATCGACCAGAGCTGTGACCAGATTCGCCGCAAGATCAACAACCTCATCAGCTCGGGCGAGATGAAAGTCACTCACTTCCAACGCGAATGCAACATCAACAGCAATTCATACGGTCGGTTCATGAAGCTCAAGGGCCCTTACTCCGGTGCCGACAATCAGACCTACGAGGCAGCGTTCATCTTCTTCAAGAAGCGGGAACTTGCTGGCATAAAGCCTCAAAAAAAGAAGGCCAAGGCAAAGGACCCGGACAAGTTTGATGTCAGCGACCCGGCGCTGGAGTTGGACGGGGAAGATGAGGGTGAGGTCGAGGTTTACGACACCTGCGACGAGATTCGGAAGAAAATCAATGCTCATCTCCGCAACGACGGTATCACCAAAGCCGGTTTCTGCCGCACCCTTGGGAAGATGAGTCCAGCCGGAACCCCCATCAGCGCAAAATCCATGGACGATTTCCTCAAGAAGAAAGGCCCTGAGGCAGGAGGGGGTTCCAACTGCTTCTACTGTGCCTTCGTCTTCTTCGAGAAGCTGCGAATCAAACAGAGAAAGCCAAAGAGCAAATTCAGGGAAGAGATGGAGAATATTTGGGCCCCCGAGGGCGGTTTCCCAAGACGTGGCGAGAAACCCATCTTGTGTCGTGCTGACGCCCGGCCCTACACCGACAAGTACGGTCGAATCTTTATGGGGTGAGAGACGAGTAGATGAAAGGTCAGGTTAATTTATTTTTCATGTAACTCTGGGGGTGGGTTGGTCTATGTCTTGTCTAATAAGCTTCTTTTTCCCTCCCGTCACCACTATCACCACAGTAATAACAACAACAAACTAACCAACGATCAAAATTGTAAATCAAAACATCAAAGTTTTTTTTTTTATTAGACCATTCATTAGCCGGCCTCACCATATATGTATTATTATATTATTCAGAAAATCTAGATTTAATTCCACAGTCGGCCAACGCCCAACTAAACTCACAACCCCCCACTATCCCCGAAAAATCCCGGTGGTCCTCATTTTTTTTCATACAAAGAAACAACACCCCATCTAAAATACCCCAACTCTCTCCAACCCCAAGAAACCTATACACACACACACACACACACACGTATATACATATCTTTTTTATTTGCTTCTATTCCTACAATACCAACCCCCACACACAACCCCTTATCAACCCAAGTAACCCAACCAACCATCCCCCGGTAACCCCACAGCTTGTTATAAACGGGTAGATACATGACATACACGTGTGTGTATGTATGTATGTATATACGCACATGTGGAACCAAGGAGAGACGGACAGGACGCACGGAAAAAAAACATTCATCTCCCTCTCCATATTATTCCCCCCCAAAAATTTTTTTTTTCCCCCTTTAGCACGAATCTACGAATTAGAATGGAGAGGGGAGAGAGAATTGGCGAAAACTGGTGAATTGGTATATATATATGTATATATAATAATAATAATAATAATAAAAGGAAACAAAAAAAAGGGAATGTCTTGTTCTGGGGGATCTTATCGTAAAAAATAAAATAAAATAAAGAGTGACAAATTGGAAAAAACAACCCTTAAAAAATAACATAAAAAAATATATATGAGAAAAAGGGCCATCATTGAAAACCGTTGGGGTTTTTTTAAATAATAATAGTAATAATATAATAATAATAATATAACTACGGTATTTAACAAACAGTATGGCTGCCGTCATTACCATGTACGCCAAGGGGGCAAGAAATAGACAAGGACAGCCTCGTTTGATAAGCAGTCTATCTTGGAATATGGAACTGAGAATGTTAATGTGGGATTGAAGAAAACATGTTTTTAGCTTAAAGGCTAGCTAGGCCTAAAACCTGTGGATGCCTTGGTTGATAGGGAACTATACTCTTGAACGAAGTTGAGGCACCCGGGAGGAGACGGACAGTGTGGGCGGCAGTACCGCGGGGTAAGCGATAACTGGGTGAGAGAACTAACTGAATAGGGATCGTGAGAGCTTGGGGTATCCGCTCTTCGAGGAAAAAAAGGTATCAAAACAACCTGCCATAAACGCCAGACCGAATGGAGAAGCTCATACTCGGAGCGTCAATTAGAGGAGACACCATCATAAGAACGTTGAAGAGAGGACGAGAAAGCGACTTCTGCGAGGGATTAGGAACTTTGAGGTTGTGTCTCCCCCCCTGAGCCCGTTTCTGTTGACCCATCGCTCTCAAGTGTTTTCTTCCAGTGCTCGGGTAAGCAGACGCAAACGAGCTATAATGTCCAATCAATATATGTACCCAAATTCCTAGGGCTTAAAGAATATACTTACCGGGAACGCTTTGATTTCTCCAGAAGGAGGCGGTGACGATTCGCGGCGTCCGGTACCGCTAGATACGCCACTATCTCGTTGGGCTTTCCGCTTTGACTCCCAATCTTCAGCTTTCTCGTTGAGGCGTACACCAGTTGCCCAACCGTCGTCCCATATGCCAACTACCTTCAGCATGTCGCCTCTCTCAAGCTCAAACTCATCGCCAGCACGCGGCTGATAAGCCCACAGCGTTGCGACCTTGTCATTAGGGTGGATCTCGTCCTGAGAGTAATAATCCTTGAAGAAAGGGAGTTGCTCTGACTGCTGACTTGCAAGCCCTTGCGGTGATGAGAACTCGCCACCGCTCTCCGAGAGCGGGGAAGATGGATTCTCTCCTACAGCCAGTACCGAGCCACTCGACAGTGATCCATTCCTTCTTCCGGCAGGCGGCGCACGTAATGGATCGCCTCGAGCTGACCTGGCTTGGGATTCTGGGCTATCGCGAAAGCCATCGGAAGACGATCCGTTTGTTCGTCGACGGGAGTCAGCAGCCCCAGCCGCGTATGGGGTATGGTCGGGAGGCCCTTCCAGAGCGGACATGCGGGCGATGCGGCCACCCGGTAGTACCTCGTAACCTTTTTGGGGCGGTCCAGCGCCAGGGACAGGATTGAATGCCATGCCGCCACCCACCTTTCGTTGTGGTGAGGGCTGATTGAATATGCTAGTACCCTTCTCGCTGCCCCTGTCTCTTCTGCGCAAGCAGAAGAAGATGATGAGTCCGATCACCAATGCCACGCCGAGCAGAGAACCGATTACAATGCCGGCAATCGCGCCGCCTGAAAGTCCAGAGCCGGCTGCTGCAGTCGTGTGTTTCGAAGAAGCTGTACTAGTGGCCGTCGTCGTCGGAAACAAGGGTGGCAGGGAGATTGTAGGCAACTTCAGGCCATGGCATGGTTTTAGATCAGAGTTGGCACAACAAGAATCTGTGGCATTGGGGGAGCTTGACCCGCAGTATTGGCAAAGCCCAATGGTATTACTCTGGAAGCCGCAGTTGAGATTCTCGTTCTCGGGGCCTGGAATGCAGTTGCCACTCAGCGAGTCCGCTGGAAGGGCGCACACTGTGAAGTCCGCTCTGATCTGATCCATTGCACCAGAGCTGGGTGTTGAACAGGTATCATTATTTGAAATGATCAATTGCTCACTGATTGCTTGTTGCGCCTGCCCATAAGTCAGTCCAAGTTCTTTGGAACGAATGGGCAAACCTACACATGTATCGGCACACAGTGGCCGAGAGTCCGGATCTGATAGTGAGCACGGTTGCTTGGAATTCTGCACAATGGCGTTGCAGACGACACTCGTCGTGAATCTTGCATACAATTGCGTAGTGTTGGATAGATTTAGGTTGGAACACCCCAGAAGGTCCTGGTACCTGTTGTGCGTTAGCAACTGACAGTTCTCGGTGATAGCTAAGGGTCCCACTTGAGCTGTGCATAATTGGTTGCAACGTAATGGCTCAGCTGGTCATCAAACTGCTGCGTATTCGAGACGAAGGCAAGGAAAGGGCTAATGGGTTGCGTTAGCAACAGAAGGCCTCGCGCCTAATGTGGAGATGCTCACTAAGTTGCAATCAATCCGGGCGATGTCGAGACGGAAGATCGATTAAACGCAGGGCAGGCAACAGATCCGGAGAGCGAGATGCATTGGTTTGCAGGCTCATTCTGTGCCAATGCGACAGGTAGTGCTGATGCCAGCATGGACAGGAGGACTGCCGATTTCGTCGCACCCGACCGCGACTTCTGCATCCTCGGAGGGGAGTATGGAGATCTGTCGGTATCCATCGACGTGTCGTGTTGACTGCTGGCTGCGTGTCGTAATCGGCCCTCCGCTTGCCTGCGGCCAGTTCTGTTGTCTCCAGCTCCCCAGTGCGTGGTCTCCCTGCACAGAGTCTCTTCGTCCAGACGTCTCATTATTATTTTTTCCGTTTTTAATTCTCCACGCGACCTGTGGAACTATCCCCTACACCCTCCTTCGGAGCACGGGATTCGCTCGGCGACGGGAAAAGGGCGGGCCAGAGTCTCGAGATACCCAAAATGCCCGTTCCCGACCAAGAAGTCGACCTCTAGAGGCCGGAGAGAAGGGAAAAAGACAGTAACGAGCGACGGAGAAGAGAGCGGTGGTGTTACAAAGGGAAGTACAGGTACAAGTACAGAGCGGAGAGGAGAGCGAACGAGACCCGGGCTGGGTGGAATTGGTGGGTTGGTGGATTGGGCGGATGGGAGGAAGCGAAGCTTAACCAGGCTTCCGTGTCAGGCCCGTGCCGAGTGGTTGCGCCTGGTTGTGCGGTTGTGCAGCCCCCCGTGAGGATGAAGAGGGAAGGGGAGGAAGCAGAACAGAGGAAGGAGCGTGGGACAACATAACTGGTACAACGCATACGATAGGCTCAGAGCGTGCATCCGGCCAGGAACAACAATCTGTATCACCGGGGTTGTGATGGGCTTCCGTGGGCCTATCCCCGCTGGGTTTAGCGGTCGGTGATGGTGCCTGAAGAGCCTGCAGCCGATGCAGCCCGGGGAAATTAGCATCAACGAACCGCCCGTCATCAGCAAAACGAAACGAGATTCGGTCTCTGCGAATAGGACCCAAGGGATCCACGGCGCTGATGGCGGCATGAGGGACATGAAGTTGCTTCGTGATCCTTCTCGACGCAGCAATTTTGGGCCTTTGCAGCCAGTCAGGTCCACGGCTCTCTACATCGTAGTACTTGTACCTTGATTGCCCGCACTATGTATAGCACCGTGCAATACAATACTGTACTCCGTAGTACTCGTACATTACAAAAAATACCGTGTATTTTACTCTGTACACGTGGTGCTGCGTTCTGGTGAAACGCCCCATTGCCCGACCGACACGAGATCTTGTCTTGAGAGCGATCCTGATCGGGTGGTACGTACTTGATACTAAAGTGCAGAAGTCTGCCGAGGGGGTTGCTTGAACTTGCCAAGTCCCGGGATATTAACAATATATTGTACTAGTACGACCATATACCCCGTACTCTGTACTACGTAGCGCCATAGCATATAGGAGTACATGCAATACTCGATAACTAGCCGTTCTACTCACAGAGGAGAAAGTAATGCCCTCCTCCTGCAGAGCTCCTTCTCTTTTTTTTTTTCCCGTACGAATCCTATCCATCTTATCCATCCTATCCATGCACGCAAGCCTACACCTAGGCTGTTGAACAGAGCAGGGCAAATTAAAATACTCTGTACAGAAGCACTTACCCCTCTAGGATCCATACAAGGCTTGTTTCACACCCTATTCTTTCGCCCCGATTTGAGACACCTCTGGTTTATGCAATTCTGTTTATTTCTTTTCCTTTTAGACATATCGCTTGTAGCCTTACTCCATCCATAGCTGACTATAATCTGAATCGGAGTAGTTTACTCTACAGTTGACATCGTTCTTTTCGCTTCACTTGGACCTTTCCTAGTTACTTCGGCCACCGGAATGGGTCGCTCAATCTCGCATATGCCCCGCGCGGAGTATATCTATATGAGGTGATACATATGCCATATAGTACACCGGACTTGCTGCATTGTATGTACATACACATTGATAGGGCCTCTGCGCTTCCGTCCCCGTAGTGACCAAAGGTGCGTCTAGCGGACTTGCCAAAGGTATCAGAGTCAGCATGCCCAAACCCCCACAACACCGTCTTTTCGGCCCTCGGTCAAGTAGCCGTCTTTGATCCTGACTCTCTCTATAATAGCAGGGTTCCTGCCTTCTTCCTCCGCATTGACACCAGCCCCGCAGTCCCAATGGCGGCCATCGGTCTTATCATATACCTTAACGACGTCTTCTCCTGCTGCAGCAACGATTCTTCGCGAATCAAATTGCATACTCGTAATGGGGTTGTCATATGCAAACGCATCGTATATTGAACCAGTCCGGAGATCCCATATCTGCCTATCCGTGAGCGTTGACGAAAATTTAAGGCGCCTCCATGGGGTAACCTACCCTGATACTTCTGTCCATACTCCCCGTCACCATATGAACATCGTCAAACTGCAGGCAGGTAACTGGCCCCGTGTGTCCCACAAGGCTTCTGTGCACCTGCCCACTTCTGAGATCCCAGAGCCTGACCATCCCATCTGCTGTGCCACAAGCAAGTGCGGCATCAAAACACTGTAGCGCACCAACAAAGTCTGCAGATGCATCTGGAAGACGGCCGGTTTGGCGCCACTGACTATCGCCGGAACCCATAGTTACTGATGCTTGAGCGGCCGCCCAGAGCACGTCAAGAGTCTGAACACATCGGCCTTTCTCTAAATCCCATTGGCGAAGGGTTTTGTCTGCAGAGCCGGAGACGAGGGTGTCTCCTCGTAAATATAGGGCTGTGACTTCGCCTACGTGGGCCTCAAGCGAGAAAAGGGGACAATCCTGCATACTGGATGCTGGTGGAGGGGGGGGAAGGTCGTCAGGATTCTCGATTGCCAGGCCGTCGTCTTCATCGTCTTCGTCATCCTTGTTAATGCGAGTTCCCTGCGGGAAGTACTGAGCTCGACTCAGATCCCATAATCGAATAGAGGCGTCCATCGAACCAGTAGCGACAATGTTGTCTTCCACTTGAATACACCTCACAGATGCTTTTGGCGTGTTAGCTATAGCATCAGCTACTTAATCAGTATTGTCTTTACCATGATGACCTTCCAACAGTCCCATGCATCTACCAGCATTCAGATCCCATACCCTCACCGTGTCGTCAAGCGCAGCGGTCACCATTGTTCCGAATGGCACATCGAAGTCTAGAGCAGTGATCATGTCATTATGAGCTTGAAGGTCTCTGATGTTCAAACCCGGTTCGAAATGCTCGTGTAGGATGGGCATTGATTGTCGTCCTTTACCAACATCTTCATTAGGGCCACCTTTCATAATATACGTGCGCTTGAAAATAAAGGGATTGTATGTAGATGAGTGCGGGGGTAACACGAGGCTAGTCATGGGGAAAGCACTTATGGTCTTATGTTTCCTTGTCTTTGGAGACGGTAATTTCTTGTAAATGGATTCTGACATGAAAGAGGCGCTCGCGGCATTATTCTCGGACAAATCGGTATCATCAACGATATCCGTTTTAGGCGTTGGCAGTGATAATGCGGCGGCATCATCCAGTTCTTCCCTTAGGTCTTCGAGCTGGTGGTCGACATTTAGAACTGTGGGTACAACATTAGCCCTCCATAGGTAGTCTCTAGGTAGTTCCTCTACTTACTGTCGTGCTCCATTAGTGCTTCATCGTGTTCCAAAGCTGCTAGTCTATCTAGAACAATCTTCCGCATGGCATTTAGGTTCGCGATCTTGTTATCGATTTCCCGTATCTCGGAACTAGCCATATTCTTCCGTATACCCAGCATCTCTAGACGGTGGCTCAGCTCGCGCTTACCCCTCTTGAGCTTTCCTATGGACGGTAATTCCTCTATCTCTGAGGCATCATCGACAGCTCCTAATAGCTTCTGGCCTCGTGAGCTGCGCCGCCTGGATCCCTTCCTCTGCTCTATTTCCGGTAGGGTGGCCTGAAATCCCTGAAATAACGAATATACATTCTCATCTTTGGGAATGTTGACTAGTAATTCATCGGGCACGAAGGAGAGTGCACGATATTGTATTTCTGAGGTAGAGAGTTTCGACCTTACAATCTCCGATGGCGAAGCTTGGGCAAAGGAGAAGACACGCCGCTGTATAGCGGGGCGGCGGAGCTCCTTGTGCAGCTCGGTCAACGCGCTTTGGTAGGGTGCTCCTGTGCCAGCATCTCCGAATGGGCCCATGAGATGGTTGGCCGTCGTTGTGACCTTGCGTCCAAACGCTTCGATATTTTTTGTCTGTTGCCCGTTAGCCTTTGTTAAAGGGTGACGGCCTGATTATTCTGTTTTCGCCAACCTACAGATAATGTAGTTCCAAGAATCGAGTCTTCCTCGGTTTGTATCGCTGATATGCCGGATGGCGAAGCATCGCGGCCCCTAGAACTCGCCATGCGTCATGGGCAAATCGAAATTGCTACGGTTTTGGCTAGAGGCCTAGCGTGATACGGACAAAAGCCGAAGAGTATGTTGCAGTTTCAATGATGTCGGGAAAAGAGGCTCTGAATCAAGAAATAGCCTAGATATTGAAAGTGTGGCTGAGAAAACACCGCACTAGCCACATATGTGGCGATCTGACGCTGATAAATTTGGGCTCCATATTGAACATCCCACGCAAGCATTCAAGCAGCAATGGACCTCTCCAATGCTGCCAAGGCCTTGGACCTGGCTAACATACGTTTTCAGCTTATGTGGGCCATTTCCCGGCGGTATTGGTGCGAACTTCGCTGCTCTATGCTAACATGTGTGTAGCCGCCTTGAGGATACAATTACCTTCCACCTCATAGAGCGGGTTCAGTTCCCCCTCAATCGCACAATATACATCCCGGGTGCGGTCAATATCCCTGGTAACCTTAGCTTCCTCGACTGGATTTTCCGCGAGCAGGAGCACTTGTTTTCACTACTTCGTCGCTATCAATCCCCGGATGAATATCCCTTCTTCCCCGACGCCCTAGGAGAGCCAATTTTGCAGCCCCTCAATTACCCTAAGATCTTGCATCCAAATACTGTTAATGTCAATGAGAAGTTAAAGAAGAGTTACATTGAGCATATCCTTCCCGCTGCGTGTTCGGGCCAAGACAGAGGAGAGCAAGACAGAGGAGAGGCGAAGGAGCACTACGGCTCAGCTGCCACAAACGATGTCGCATGCTTGCAGGCTCTCTCGCGTCGGATACATTTTGGCAAATTTGTTGCGGAGTCCAAATTTCGAAAGGAGCCGGAGCGGTTTGAGGAGATGATTAAGGCGGGTGATCGGGAAGGAATTATGGCCGCTATCACAGACAAAAAAGTCGAAGACAAGGTGCTTGAGAGGCTGGGGTTGAAGGCGAAAACTTACGGGACGGATCCAAGCATCGGGGAAGAGAGTCCGGGGAAAATTGATGTCGATGCTGTCGTTGCCATGTACAGTGTAAGTTTTGGGTGACTAGATAGGAGTGTTGCGAGAAGCTGATGTATCAATGATCCAGGACTGGGTCATCCCCCTGACGAAGGAGGTCGAGGTGGAATATTTAATGCAACGGCTGAACCCACCGGATAGCTAGACCCTCTAGTGATGGAGCGGAAGATCTATTTTGTAGTCGGGTTGTGGCAAGGACTTTTGCTTCTATCCTAGACGCTCAACCCTCTATATTGTCACGGATTTGAGACTCCCATACTAGAGACCTTAGATATTGATCTTTAGATGATAGTCGTATTTACGATCTTGGCCTTAGGAATTCTCCAATGTCCTTTACGGCATGCTCAAAATTCGCGCCTTCTATCAGTATCATATGCCCTTGCGGTCTGATTCCCTCTTCCTGGAAAGCTCTCTTGCTGTCTGCTTTGCCCTCGCCCTCGTCCTTTGAATACTCGAAACCCCCAAATCCCAAGGCGTGCCGCTGTAATATTTCATCTTCCGGATGGAAATAAAATAAATCCTTCTCAACATTTATAGCCTTCTTTTTCTTCTGTGGTCGGTTGTCTTCCTGATCTAGTGTCGACACCACCTCGTTGTACGCCCTTGAGAGAATAAGATAATGTGAGAAGTTATACGGTTCCTTTTCTTCGAGCGCCCATGAAATTTCCTCTAGCAGCATGGTATACATCGGTGGCACAACTTCAGAGGGAATGTTGATGACACGCTCTGTGAGGATGAGACCAACTTCCGAGCTTGAAGAAAGGAGGGTCTGTACAGAATTCGAGAGCGAGGGAACTGTTGAGGACTTTTGAATAAGATATCTGGTGAAGTCCTTGATGACTGGTTTGTCCTATCCATCCCACGGAATTAGTGTTGGGACGTAGCAGAATAGGCGCAATTGGATGCATACACGGTGCTCGTGCAAGTTGAGAACCGTCAAGAAGGCGTAGGGGTCCGTCTCATTGCCTTCAACCTTCACTGTGGAGCCCAACAGTGGCTGCGACAGGATGAGGTGCGCTAAAGCGGAGAGATCGAAAAGCTGCGCATCAACATCCAGCAACTGCCGAAGCAGTGTCTTTAGACCATGGAAATCATGCTCCGGTTGTGGGTCGAACCACTCAAAATCCACATTAACCAAATCTTTGTCCTGTCATGGCGGTCAATGAACACTGGCAAGATGGTAGGACTAGGGTTGTGCCAACATCATCGCTGCCGCTGTCGTCCGACCCAACATTTAGGTGACTTGATGGTGCATCCGGAAGCACTTCGTTATCCTTTGGTTGTTTTCTCTTTGCCATATTGACCGTAAAGTGTTCTGTATAAGCTTTGGTGGAGGTCGCTCTCGGCAAAAAGCTAAACTGTTAAGGTTGCGCCACGGTCACGTGATATCGTGTTTCCGTGCCAACCTCATCACCCAACACCCATCGACCATCTTGCGGAGCACCTACTACCCGAATACCTGAAGACCATCGACTAACAATGCCTGCGACTCGACGTAATCCGATAAGAGCCACCGGTCCTGCTGCCCGCGGTGCCCAATCTCGACTGACCTTTGGTTCCCATTCTAAAATAACCAAGCCATCCTTACCTACGCAGACGAAGAAGAAGGATCCTGCATTGGTCGAGAATCTAACAAGGACGCCTTCTCCCGAATGTGCCCCAACTGCAACGGTGGAGGTGGTGGTGGTTCAGGAGCGGGCTAAGAAAGAAGTAGTGAAAGTCTACGAAACAAAAGAGGAAAAAGATGCGGCAAAGGTATCGGATGCACAAGTGAAGAAATACTGGAAGGCGGTCGAGGATGAAAGGAAGGCGCCGCGAGGTTTGTAGGGAAGAAGTACTTATGCTTTTGACTGCGATGCTGACTTCGTGGCTACCAGTCCACCAACAGGATCTTTCCCTCCATGAGAAAATCCTAAGACATTTTGACATTTCCTCTCAATACGGAGTATGTAGGACCTATAGGCCTCATTCCCAACCCCCATGAACCTCCTATAGACTGAGCACTAACCTCTATTTCCCTATAGCCATGTATTGGCATCGCCCGAACGAAGCGCTGGAAGCGTGCTAACGGACTTCGTCTGCATCCGCCGATCGAGGTCCTAGCTGTGTTACTTAAGGAAGAGGCTAAAGAGAATACGAAGACGGAGGTGGCGACTGTTGACGAGTTGATGGCATGACCCACTAAAATTATAAGGGTACTGAAATATGAAGCAACGTTTCGTTGCGCGAGGGTCCCCTTAGCTTACTCAGTTCCTCTTCCTTTGGGACTAGTTCTCTTTCCAGAATTATCCTATATCTTGGAGCTTGATGGGGACGGATTTTCTTTTTTTTGTGGCGTTTGCCGGGTAGTCACTTGGATCTGGGCTGTGGTGGTATCCAGGGTACATGCCCGTACTCAGTACTCTGGTTTTGAGCTGTCACCGGATGTGGGCGTTAATGCTGCCTATTGTGAAAGCCTGTTAAGCCGTGTGTAGGCCCTTGTAGGAAATGCGCTAGTTATAGGGTGAAAAACCGGTTATCGTTTTCCCTAGTTGTTTTCTGTTACCTTCAGAGGAATCAGTATCGTGGTTTTTGCCATGTACGATACCTTGAAGCTCCGAACCCTCCTGATACTCAGTGGTGGGTACAGTGGAAAACGGGTTTAGCCATTCCGGAATGTCCAAACAGTCGCATATAGTGCAAAAGTCACCACCCTTCAATTTCTAGGGGTTAATTTTCCTTTCCTTTTGTTCCTTGATTTGCGTTTTACGCTATCTGGAAGCTTTGTCAACGTCATCCGTCCCTGAGCGGGTTGGAACTGTAAGACTGGGCCCCAAGGAGAATTTCTACCCCAGATGACGTCCCGATTCTTGAAGCACCGGCCTTACACAGTGCCACCACGCTCTCTAAATCCCTTACTCCTCCGCTGGCCTTGACCTGCACCTCCCCCCCCTTATATTTCACAGTTTTATACATTAACCTTACATGCTCCACGGTTGCCTTCCCTCCGCTGAAGCCGGTGCACGTTTTTACGAAGTTAACACCTGCTTCCGCTGCGATATAGCAAGCCGCTACGATCTCTGAGTTCGTTAGAAGCGCTGTTTCTACTATAGCCTTAAGAATAATGCGAGGGCTAGAGGTAGAGCAGACGCGGGAGACGGAAAGGACGTCCTCGTAGACCTCTGCGTAGTTGCCTGACTTGAGAGCGCCGATATGGATAACCATGTCTAGCTCCCGAGCACCCTTCGCAATTGCGGTGGAGGACTCGCTACCCGTTACATTAGCCATGGGGGGGGGTTCTGCATTATAATGGATTGGATCAGAGAACAAATGTGAGGGTTTTAGGGCAAATGGAAAACGACGTACGCCACTTTCGCCGCCGTATCCGTGGCTCCTAGTGGAAATCCTACGACGCAAGCTACCACAGAATTGGAACCCTCCAGCTTGTAGACGGCACGCTGCACCCAGGCACCATTGACGCAACAGGACTGTCGAGTTGTGATCAGCTTTTATAATGAGGAACAGAACCCTTCGTAACAACTGAAGAGTTACCTTGAAATCGTATTTCCGCGCCTCTTCGCACAACCTGTCAATGTGCTCTTCTGTGCTTTCGGGCTTGAGCGCAGTATGATCAATGAGCCTCGCAATATCGGAGGGCTTCTCTAGCCCAGACGCTATATCGCAGTCAACTACTTCCGCCTCGGCGATTTTAGCTTCTATCAGAGTCCCCCATTCTGCGTTTGTTCGATTCCGAGTATCCATTTTGGTGTGGGGTTGGCAGTATAGTGTGCATGAGCTAAGCCTAAGTAAGAAATAGGTGGATTTCATCACGTATTTGAGCTTCTACCTAACGCTATTGACTGAGGCATAGGATTTGCGTGGGTTTGATCTTTTACGCGCAGAGTGTTTCGCCATTGGGTCACCTATCCATTTCAGTTGCTATCTAGTACCATATACTCCTAGTCCTATGGTGGGGTATTCCTATGTCTCCAACGGCTTCCTTGTCTTTTGATGTATCATAAAGATAAAAGTCTATTAGAATCGCGTTCACCTCTGCCTCTGGGTGCTGATGGAGAATTTGGTTTTTTATCAATTCCACACACCAGATACTGCAACCTATGGGGAAGTTAGTATGTTTTTGGTTCGGCGTTACTCGTGAGACTCCGCCATCTGACCTCTTAGTTGCGTCTCCCACGTATGCCCATGTGGTATGGGCTTAAGTTGTCGTATATGGTTCTCGAGTAGGGGACTGTACCGCAGGCAGCCAAGACCGTAGAGCATTTGAGGGATACGGTAGTCTTAAATTGTTATGTTATTGAAGGGAAGACAGCAGGATCCAGATCCATACCAGCAAACATAGTGATCCCATCGATATCGTGAAACCTCCCATAGCCCTCGCCCTCGAAGCAAGCCCAGATATCTGCGACAAGGATCTGTGCGCGCTTATAGAAGCGGACCCTTTTGCCTTCGAACCTCTGTTCGTCATTGAAACAAGGAAAGTTTTCTGCAAGTAAGTTCACTAAAGCTGCGGCTGAACCGCCTGCTTCGTTAATGCAGTTTATAAATCTACAATTGAATCTCTGTAGAAGTTAGTCGGGTAAAAAGGAATCGAAATTGATACCCACTTCGTAGAGAATGCGTCCTGCTTCTCGTAAACAAGCCAGTCGTTCGTCAAACAGCGGTATCTCCTCCTTAGTTGCAGATCGAAACACCCGTTTCATCACATCTTTTGAGCAATCGTACTCGCTCTGCCAGAAGTCCGAGCTTGTGATAGGTATTCCTGCGGATGCATGAGCTTTGCTGGCTCTGGCTATGTCCGTTGTGAGGCATCAGTACCTTCATCTAGTGCTCTTTGCAATGCGGCCACTAAACTCCAGTAGCCGGTCCAAAATTTCCCCTTATAACCGACAGCAAACTGTTGGTCTGGCTCGTTCTCCGACCAGAAAGAAAAATTTAAGAGATCAATGGTGAAAATAAGATTTACTGTATCCTCATTTTTCGCTTTCGGGTGCAGTTCGTGTGTGGACCATGTTTTGGTAGAATATTCCTTGTGGCGCATCGACGCCCATATTGAGTCTGCTGCCGCCCTTGTGCTCTGCGAATCTAGTGCAACATCAATGGAGTTATCACAAACATATCGGGCGCCTTCTAGAACCTTTGTGTTGGCTGGAGCATCCCTCTGGCTGGCCGGGTCGAGGCCCAGCGACTGGCGAAGGAGGGCAAGGAGTTCGGGGTCAGCTTCATCGTCAGACATTAGGTAATATTTTATGACTGTGATTAGTTATTCTCGTAGTGGTAGCAAACGCTCAGCAAACGCTCAGCAATAGATAGCATCAGAATCACACTCATCGCAATGTGTGGAATGGTGTTGCACCAGACTCCGTACTACGTTCTACGTAGTACTCTGTGCGCACTCTAGCACGCCGTACAGGGATGTTGCAAAGGGGTTACCCTGTGCAGTCATCGGCGTTTTGAGCCTCAGGCTCGCATCTGCGCATATGTACCCTGCAGCCGCTCAAACCGATAAGCTTGAGCTCCATTCTCTTTCTTCCTCTTTGCCAGAATCCACTCCCGTGCTCAGCGGGAGGTTATGAATTGAACTCAGGCCTACGCTGCACAGCAAACATGGGACGTGAAACCTATCCAAAACAGTCGCTCGGCTCCCTTTATGGACGCATCAAGGAGGTTGCTGCTTTGCCCAGAACTGTCTTGTGAAAACTAATGCTGACATCGTTAGTCGCGCATCTTAATGGTAGGAGCTGGGGGCATTGGTTGCGAGCTTCTAAAGAACCTTGTCCTCACCGGTTTCGGCGAGATCCATCTTGTAGACCTGGATACGATCGATTTGAGCAACTTGAACCGTCAGTTTCTCTTCAGACACGAGCATATTAAGAAATCTAAGGCTCTGGTAGGGACACACCCGGCCCAGGTTCCGCCTTTCGAGATCTGTCATCTGACATTGCGGCGCTTAGGTTGCGAAAGAGGTTGCGGGAAAATTCAACCCAAACGTCAAGCTAAAAGCATACCATGCGAATATTAAAGACTCAGCGTTCAATATCGATTGGTTTCAGAGCTTTCACTTGGTTTTCAATGCTCTTGACAACCTGGAAGCCCGCCGCCATGTGAACAAGATGTGTTTGGCTGCCGATGTCCCGTTGATCGAGAGTGGTACGACAGGATTCAACGGGCAGGTCCAGGTTATTGGGAAGGTAGGCTCGCTTCCCACCTAACCGCTATACTTAAGCTTATAATATATAGGGTAGAACAGAGTGTTATGATTGCAACCCAAAAGAGACTCCGAAGACCTTCCCCGTCTGTACCATACGAAGCACGCCAAGCCAGCCTATACATTGTATTGTGTGGGCAAAGAGCTACCTCTTCACGTATGCAAGCAACAATTTGCTCGAAGGACTAGAGGACTGACTCGTGATAGGGAAATCTTTGGGATGAGCGAGGATGACGCCCCGGAGCTTGATCATAGCGAGGACGCGGAAAATTGTATGTATATCAGGCCACCCCTTTCCAGTTTCAGCCACTTATCTTAAGTAGCCGAAGAGATTGAAAAGTTGAGGCAAGAAGCGCAAGCTCTCAAGCGTATACGTCGGTCAATGGGATCTCCTGACTTCCCTCAAAAAATTTTCGAGAAGATCTTCGATGAAGATATTTTGCGGCTTCGAAGTATGGAAGACATGTGGAAGTCTCGGAGGGCTCCTGAGCCATTAGATTTTGATAAGATTTCACAACAGGCCTCTGGGGTAGACGCGTCGGTAGCTCAAAAGGATCAAGTAGTTTGGAGCTTACAAGAAAACTTTTCTGTGTTTACAGACAGGTACGGGTTCCCTGAAAATGACTAAGGGTCCGGAGGCTAACTATCTGTAGTTTGCGGCGACTGAGCACTCGTTTGCAAGAGGCCCAAGCTAGTGTTGCTAATGGTTATGCCTCTCCAGTTCTGACCTTCGACAAGGACGACGATGACACACTCGACTTCGTTGCTGCGGGTGCAAACTTGCGCTCTCTCATCTTCGGCATTGAAACCAGGTCGAAGTTCGATATCAAGCGTAATTTCTCCCTAGAAATGATAAGAATTTGGTAGTCATACTGCTAACTTCTCTTTAGAAATGGCGGGTAATATCATTCCTGCAATTGCCACGACAAATGCAATGGTAGCAGGGCTTTGTGTTCTGCAGGCATTCAAAGTTATGCGGAATGACTACACTGCTGCACGAATGGTAAGAGTGCCCTAGTACTACCTAGCCCCTGTGCTAAAACCTATCGCCAAGGTATTCCTTGCAAAATCCGCGGATAGGGTTCTATCATCAGAGCCTCTCCGCCCCCCGAAGCCGGATTGTGCAGTCTGTGGAGTAGCTCAAACAAAACTTGTTGTTGATACCTCGAGGGCAACGCTTGGCGATCTTGTTGAGGACCTTTTGCGTCTTGAGCTAGGTTATGGGGATGAATTCAGTGTCAATAATGAAATCGGGACTCTCTATGATCCAGAATTAGACGACAACCTGGAAAAGAAGTTCAGTGAGCTTGGTATCAAGGGAGATAGCTTCTTGACGGTAATTGATGAAGACGAGGAGAATCCTCGCGTGAATTTGGTTTTGTCCATCTCAGAGAAGTATGTCTGACTAACATCTGTTGTTGAACTTGCTGACGTTGAAAGGGCACTGCCTGCTGATTTGAAGCCAATTGTTTACCCCGTAAACATTGACATCGCACGGAAGGTTAAGAGACCGCTCAGAACATCTGGAGATGCTATCACCAATGGTCATACGAATGGGTTTAGTAGCGTCATTGGAAAGCGCAAACGCTCTATGGAGGATGTAGTTCCGGGGAACGAGCAGCCTAAGAAGAAAGGCAAGCTAGCTGCCGAGAATGATGGCCTTATTGTTCTAGACGACACTGGTAACGGCGCTATCGAGATTGAGGATGATGACTGAGACACATCTTCATCGTTGCGCATTACCAAAATACTTTCTTTTTCACCCTATATCTCGCTGTTTTTATGGATATTTGGGGGCTATAGTCGTGTTGCACTTGCCCCGTCATCAAGATTCAGCATGCAGTTGTTTGCATAGGAATTTCCCGCGAGGGAACAGGCTGCATCAGCGACTTCTTCTACTGTTCCAGATCGGTTAGCCGGGGTGGCGTCTATTAACTGCTTGCGAATCTTTGGTGAAAGACCTTCGTATGTACATCAGCACAGATTGGTTCGGAATTTGGTCTGGTTGGGGGTGAAAGGATAGATTAAGATCAAAGCAATTTTTGAAAAAAAACGATGGTCACACCTTTTGTCACTTGTGTAATGATAAATCCGGGAAGCAAAGCATTCACCCGCTGTAGCTAACTTTACTGGCCGAAGAACGAGTGAGGGCTGGGGTGGGGGGGGATCGGTAATTCTATGTGATTGCTGCTCGGAGGCGGGGTTTGAGGAGATATTCATACATGGCCACCGTTCTTAACCTGTCCACTGGGCGAGCTGATGCCACGAGATGCCGCGGTGACTACGCATTCCTTGGTCCCCCACAGCTTTCACAGCTTCACAGCTTCACAGCTTCACAGCTGCTGTGAAGAGAGTGGCGGAGAGTTAGAAGTTAGAAGTATTAGTTTAGGTGGCACTGCGCCAGCGGAGGGTGTGTATGTCTTGCTATGATCCCAAGGGAAACCTGGGTCTGAATTTTGATGCTAAGAAAGGGATCCCCTTGGACATCTCAAACGGCCTTTTAGCACGAATAGGACAAACATTAGGGTTTTTCCCTGTTCGCGTCCGTCGTGTGGACATTGTAAATAGCCATGTGCCGTAGGTTAAGGTTCTTTCGTAACCCCAAATCGGAATGGGGAGCCCACAAGACACTCGGATCGACAACAACGCGTTTGTTTGGTCGACGCCGAGGCTGGGAGAAGCAAGTTCGGATGCGGTATGTTGTACGTGATGACTGTAGGCGTCACTCTGGCTGGCTGGCCCACATGGCCGGATATCCCTGTAATCTAGGAACCGTAAAATCCTTGTTGGGTCTGATGTCAACGGGCACACCGTCTGTCCAGGTACAGAGTATACACTATGCTGCGTGGGTAAGTAGTAGTAGGAGTATTTTAATCGAGACGCTGCAGCCCTAGTCAGTAGTAACGGCTTGGCACAGAGCACCAACACCATACATTCACTGTTCAGACGCAGGGCCTCCATCTCCAAAACCGCCCAGCATGACCGACGACGCTAGCATTTCCGAGTACGTGACCTTGGTCTCGAGTGATGGATATCAGTTCGTTGTCAAGCGATCTGCAGCCTGCGTTTCTGGTGCTCTGAAACGCATGCTAGATCCGAAGAGTAAGTAAAAAAGATGTCGACCCTGGAGTCCTTTTGTGACTCGTCGTGATGCTCACCATACCCTCTTCCCACCCACAGGCAATTTCTCTGAGGCAATCGAAAACAAGGCAACGCTCGAAAATTTAAAGTATGAGAAACTCGACTTCTCTAAGCTGAATAAACTACGGCGGTGGAAAGGCTTTTATGCGGGGCTGACACAACGAATTGAACAGCGGTGTCGTCCTCGAGAAAGTCTGTGAATATTTCTATTTCTACGAGAAGTACAAGGACAGCAGGGACAGCCCAGATATGGATATTCCACCAGAAATGTGCTTAGAGCTATTGATGGCGGCGGATTATCTGAATAGTGAGCTACGCTGGACACCTTCCTTAGAAGGGGATCTGACGCATATATTCTAGCTTGAGCCTATGAGCGATGTGGGTCAAACCGGGCGTTGGTGGTTGACTGGTTTCCTGACTAGCGTTCACACGCATCTCATCTGTTTGAAGCACTCTCAATTCGAACCACGAAGCAATCGTATCATCATCCATGACGTACTCTTTGTCATTGTTCCCCGCCAAGGGCTAATAGTTGGTTGGTTCGTTGACCCAGTCCGAAAGTGAGCACGAGATAAGACTCTTTGGCTCGGCTTGGGCCGGGTTTTGTCGGCTATCTGGGTCACCCAACCACTCCTCTGTGCCTCCCAAGTCAAAACAATCACGATTTAGGCTTGGGCGATGCACTCCAAAGGGAAAGTCGGATTGTTAGCTGCAACCACTGAATCCATCACGAGGTGCATCCAGATATAGATAAGGGCCATGGCCACAGTTGCACAGTACCACTCCCTCATATTCTGCGGCGTCCACCTTGTCATTGACAAAGAAGGGGTTATTATGCCGTGCGAGATATATAGACCTCTGCCTAGCAAGAACACCTCGATCCCATTTCAAAGCGTCATTTGGGGTAATGCCTCCGCCATCAGCCGTAGCTCCTCAGCCTCTGGCCGAAATCGCCCCGAACCCCCAGCTTCCTGGCGCTGAATCCACAACTCTACGCCTTACCCACCCCACTTTCGCAGAAAAGCAGACTACTTGGAAGCAGAATGGTCATTCCTGGCGTGGCCCTCTCTCGATACCGGCCTACCTACGTCGTGAACAGCGTCTTAGCGAGACATCGCTGACATGTAATGGAGGGATGACCCACTGGGTGCTTGTCGATACACCTTACCTACCTGGGGGCGAGAGGCGTGTTCTTGCAAGCTGCGAGACGATACGAAAGAGGGCTTTGGTGGCGTATCGGACCACTGAGGGTGTCAAGGTCGAGGAAGCTGTTAGTCATAGCATCGGGAGCGTCTTCTGTCCCAAGGAGTATCGGGGGAAAGGGTATGCTGGGAGGATGATGCGTGAATTGAGCAAGCTCTTGAGAGGCTGGCAGGTCGAAGGGGCTGAAAAAGGAGGGAAGTGCTTGTTCACCGTATTGTATTCTGACATTGGGAAAGTACGGGCAGATTCTTGCTCTAGCCGGGATAGGTTGCTGTGTGCTGATAATTTGTAGGGCTTTTATGCGAGGCTCGGATGGCATCCTTTTGCATCTAGCCACATCTCTTTGCCACCGCTATCCAGGGATTTTTTCAATATGGCCTCCGTTCTTCCGCCGTCCAGAGAACTGTATGCCGCATCGCTCAAAGAGCTTTGCATGGCCGACGAGCGCCTGCTACTTCACAGGCTGGCTACTATGGGCGCTACCAAAAGAGTCCGTGTCGCCCTTATCCCCGATCTGGAATCGATGGAGTATCATCACGCTCGTGAAGAATTCATATCGCATGAGGTTTCCGGATGCGAGCCGAGCGTTAAGGGTGCCATCGTTGGTGAGGCAGAAGGTCAGAGGTCGTGGTGTATATGGACTCGTGTTTATGGCAGCAAAGACACAACTTTATATATATTGAGATTGGTTTTTGAGGATGAAGCCACTGAACAAACAAGCTTAGCACACCCCACAAAAGGGGCACGTCCTACGAATGGTATGCCCTCCGAGGTTAAGAGCAAGCAAGTAGACGCGGCGGCTTCCTTGTTGCTGGCTGCCCAACGAGAAGCTAGTCGGTGGGGCATGAAAGACGTTCAAATCTGGAATCCCGGACCGGCCACGCTGCTTGCCTCTCACCGTGTACTGAATTTAACATCCAGGGTGGCCGGGACTTCGGGAATTGAGGTTGTGGATCGGGAGAAGGAAAGCATCGCTAGTTTAATGTGGTACGGGGA
Organism: Geoglossum glabrum; assembly: GCA_021527465.2. Lineage (NCBI taxonomy): Eukaryota > Fungi > Ascomycota > Geoglossomycetes > Geoglossales > Geoglossaceae > Geoglossum > Geoglossum glabrum. Next base: position 38,244 of record JAJDFE020000214.1, read on the forward strand.
AAGCCAACAGCCGGAACTCCAGGGTCTGCAGTGGGGGGATATTGAGTGGATCGGTAATGAGAAATACGCCTGGTGTTGAGCATGACCTCAGAATTCCAATTGACTAGTGACCTAGCATTTGGAATGTAAGGCCGTCCCTAAACCATATTGATGTTGAAACCATAAGTTGGTAGGCTGTCATACCCCGCTATTTCGGAATTTTTCGTGCCACTTGCGAGCTCCCGACGATGCTGCGCTTGTATTGGTGCTGGCAGATGTCGTACTGACGCCATCTCCATTGAATTGGATGGTGTTGGGGCTTGGTCGGATATAAAAGCCCTTTAGTGGATTTTAGCTAAGGAACCCTGCGTTAGAAAGGGGTCCATACTTCTATAGAATCTAAAGTGGCGTTTGCTCTCCACGGTTCTGGTAGATTGTCTTTCCACTCTTCCAGGAAGTCGTCGATAAGCCGTTCTCGTTTTGTTCCCTGCTGTGTCTCGAGTATCAAAGCCCCTAACCAGGGGATACATTTTGACTTATCAACCGACGCCCCTAGCTATGTTAGTTGGCGATATATGGACTGGCTTAAACGCTTACATTCCCCCCGTACAGTGTGTTCTCTAGCCGCTAGTCTTGCCAGAACTGCTTCAACAAATGCCCGAGGATAGCCATCGTCCTCCATCGCCTGCCATAGGTCTTCAATTAGAAACCTGGATTCCAGCTCTATCCCTTGTGACGTTGCGGCAGAGAAAATTGCCTTGTATGCAGAAAGGAGTGCCCATATAGAAGGCCGCACGCAATCTCCTGGAGATAGTCAGAGCGGGCCCAATAAGCTTCTCAGAATATCCCCAAGACATACCGTAAAGCTCAAACGCGGCAATTTCGGTCCAACCTCGTTCGCATTCCTCTTCACATGCTGGGGTATTCGCAAATATTTCGTCTTTGCCTCGCTTCTCAAAACTGACTGGTGAAGACGCCATCGTCTCCAAATCACCGTCTTTAGACCCGGGGCCACGGAATATCGGAATTGTTTTTCTGAGGTGAGGAACGGAAGACACAGCTACATGATGCAATTCCAAGGTTACCTTGGGTGACGCAATTGCACAGAGTCCAGGGCTCTGGAGAGCCCCTCCTGTGGCATTGCTAGACCGAGATGGCCGTGTCAGGAATACTGAATTCGACGAATGGACTTGACGCAGCTGGAATGTCTCGTTTGCAGTGCACAAGACTGCATGTGGCGGAGTGGGCACTGAAGGTGCGACAGGAGCAGACTTTATTATCAACCTTTTGCTGATTCAGCAGGAGGCTTGGTTCCTCGCCTTGTGGGGAGGTACTTACGTGGGTGGATTTGAGGATTCAAGAGCTGCCAAAAGGGCGGGAGGTAGTTCCAGCAGCCTGAAAGCCTGTTGGTCGTGGCCGAACCTAAAGGGTATCCCGGCGTCGTCTCGTGAAGCCATCAGTGTACCCAGTGTACTCTGTATGTTGTACTTAGTACCCTGTAGAGTATTGCAGGTCTGCAGACTGTAGAGAGTAGTGCGTGTCACAACATCTGCACAAAATCCCTCCAGAAGACTGGGACGACCTCCCCTTGTTCCAAACAACCAATCTACCTCAAACACGGTACGGAGTAAGACCCCGAAATAAGAATTTGTGGTTATTCCCTAACAGCTCTCGACCGATCTCCTTTCCTGGAGTGGTACAGCGGTCTGCCGTTCAGAAAGCACCGCTGACGCGTTGTTTACTTTTCGTCTGTGCAAAGATGTATGGAGCACAATCACAGAGCCGCAACTCCACGTCGAGCAAACGCTGAAGACTGATGGAAGGTCCAATTGCGCGCTGATACAAATAAGGCTAGCTAAAGGCGCATGTAGCAATGGCTTGCGTTACCACTCCGCTCCCTGCATTGTCTCCAGAATCGCTGACGCTCTTTTACACGGTTGACCCTCTGCTGTCTAACTCGCCGATACTCGTATTTCATGGGCCTTCTACTACGACAAACTCCACACTCAACAGCTCCAGGATCCAAGCGCACGTCTTCACACCTGCCGGCTTCCAGGCCTACCCGCGAATTACGATATCTCCAAGCTCGCCTCTTTATGCAGCAGTTAATCACCTGCCTAGAGAGCAACAAGGGGACGAAGTATGCCGCGGGCTGGCGGTGAGCCTGTTGAAGTACTTCTCAGAAATGCCAGAGATTGTTAAGGCCGCATTGGTGAAGTCATCGGTGCTCGGGAGGGGCCGGAATGGTGGCCCTGCGTCGGTCATGTTTGACGAGATGCACGCTGGTGACCTTGCTAGCAGGATGGTGAGGGTTGAAAACATTTCTAATGTTATACGGGATATCAAAGCTGGTCTAGCAGGGCGATCTCTATCCCACATTGATATGGACGTCATCCTTCCTTCTAGCTCTATATCTAACCTTCAAGCTCAAGAGAGCGCTAGTGAAGATGACGAAGACGTAGACGAAGACCCGTCTTTACGTCGATATGGGGAGTATGCACCTCTAATAAGGATTTTGGGTGCACCGGCTTTCATTCCCACCTCAAAGCTAAGGCGGGCTCCGTCCAAACCAACCTCCCTTGGAAGGAGTAGGTCCTTCTTGAAGCACCAAAAAGAGTCCGTCCGGCGAGAGATGTGTGAGGTCGTCGACACGGAAGAGAGATATGTTAGCAAATTATATGAGCTCTTACACGACGTCGCCAATGACTTTCGACAAAAGGCCAAAGGAAAAAGCAGTGGAAGCTCCAGTCCGAACGAGAACTCCCTAGAAAGACTCTTCCCCCCATGTCTTGATCGGATTTTTGAAGTGAACTCGCACTTCTTGAACGCTATTCGTGCGGTTCTTGACGAGACGGAGAATGAAGCTATTGCGGATATCCAGGCAGACATCGATGCTGGCTCCACAGCATCCCGGACCGGTAAACCTGGCCGGGGGACAGACGCTACAGGTGCTGTTGCATTCTCAAGGGTCCTACTCCACTGGTTTCCGAAGTTCGCCACCTGTTATTCTGAGTACATGCGCGCCAGTACCGAGTTTCCACAGATTTTGAGTGGGTTCCTAAGAGATAGTGGGTCGAGCTTCTCGAGACGAGTGCGGCAAACGGGCGAGCAGCGCTTACGTTCCATGTTAATTGAGCCAGTACAGAGGCTACCTAGGTATAGCCTCTTCATTGATAACATTGTGAACTCCTTGCCCGTTACGCACCCAGCGCTCCAGCCATTGTTGAAATCTCGAGACGTTATTACCGATATATGCTCTTTGGATTTATCCTCATCGGTAGAAAAGTCACAAATTGTCAATAGATTGCAGAACCTGATAATGTCCTGGCCGTCTTCATTTCGGTCTCAGGGGCGGCTTATCGCTGCAGCCGACTTTGCTGAGCTCCCCCCACCATACAATATCGATTGCAACCCTGAAGAAACGGTGCAGGGAATGTTTCTTTTGTTTGCTGATTTCGTCGTTATTGTACGGAAGGGCAAGGGTACCAACATGACAGCTCGCGGCATTATCGCAGAGATTGATCGCCCAAGCATAGCAACCATGACAGCTTCTGCTACTGGCAGCGTTCGCAACCCACAGGATCTATTTTTCTCAGGCTGGTTCAATCTTGGTGATGTCCGCTTCAGCGAATCAACTTGTGGACGCGCAATCTGGATGACTTATTTACGGGGACCATTTGACTCTGGAGCAATAGCACGTGGAGGCGGACCAGGGGTCAGGGCATTTCGTTTGGGTGGCGCCTACGAGGCCAAGGCCAATCGCTGGAGCGAGGAGATAGCTAAAGCAAGGGTGGAAGGGAGATTCACAGAAGAGCAAAGGGAGTCTGATAAGTGGGCATTGAGGAGTGTCATAAGCCGTGAGGACAACATAGGCATCTGGTCGGCCATTCACCAGAAGGGGATTGATGACGACATCCAGGACCAGAGTGAACCAGCTATGGTAAGAATGGTTGTTAACGAGAAGGGTTCCAAAGGGGTACCGGTTGGGACCCGCGGTATTGAGGTTGTCATCTCAGTTAGTTTTGGAGAAGATGGAAGCTGCTGCTTGGAGGTGGACGGGCTAAATGACTATGCCTCCGTTGACAATGTCAACATTGCTGACTTAGGCCCAGTCCTTTTCAGGAGAAGTGAGTTAACTAAAATCTACGTAACAATGGACCGCTACTAATCGGGCGCTAGTAAGCATCTTACTCCGCCTTCAGAACCAGCCTCAGAATTCAACTTTGACAGCATCTATTTTGTCTATGAACCGCAAGATCCTGCGGTCATTGAACTTTGTGACGAGTCAAAGCGATGGTGCGCAGCCCCGCTTCCGCAGTTTCAGACCACCATCACCCGTAAAGTTACTCTCAACGTTTCTCGGAGGCGGAGGCTCCGTCAGCGGACCTCCGTTGCCCCAGAAGCCACGCCACAATACAATGGGCGATATCCCACTCATGCCACCGCCTCTCACGAAACAGTCCTCTAGCACGAGCAATATCAAGAAGGGTGTACCGGATGAGTCGAATAATGATATTATCGTAGCTAGAGATGATAGCAGTGCAACAGTTGGCCAATTCAGACGACTTGAAGAGACGTTTAGGGCGTATGTCCTCGCATTGCACCTACGCCGGGGCAGCATTGTGGATAAAGTCCTAAGGGCCCGGGCCACCGCCGACGAGCTTTCTGTAAACGAATTATATAATGCTTTAAGTAGGTTAACTTCTTAACTAGTAGGGACTAAGAGTGCTAATATGCTGCAGTGGAAGATCCATCAGGGATTCAAGCTGCCTCCGAGGTCGCCGTAGATACACTTTTTGTAGCATTTGAAAAGTTCCTTAAGTTAGCCTGGAAAAACCAGATGGGGCCAGTCATATCCATGCAGACACTAAAAGCTATCCAAGACAAGTCTGGTGAGTCGTAAACAGATAGATCCCCAAACAATCACTAAATTTTCGGTTAGATGTGCTATTACCTGGTAACTTCGAAGATTGCTTCAAGATGATTCTGGGGAATATGGAACCACAGAATCGACGGGCTTTCAAAGCAATCATCAAGCTCCTATCATAGTAAGTATAGACTATGCAGACTCCGTTTGTAGCTAATTCTTACTTAGTTTACTTGATGGGGCCGGAAATGATGGAGATAAGGGAGCTCTGACGGCTGCGTTCACGGAGTTGCTGGTCACCGAGGGGTCACCCCACCGATACATATCATTGTTGGACCGCTTAGTTGAGGATTACGACCGTTTCTTTAGTGGTACTACTCCTATATACCCTATACGTTCAAGACTAACCATCGCTTAGAGACACCCCCAGGAAGTAGGAGCGGGGAGCCGACCCCCCTTAGCGGCTCTATGAATTCCGCGAAACGTGGCAGATCAGTCAACACTGGATCTATAAGCTCTAATGCCTCCTCCTTTCGAAAAAGGTTTGGCTTCAACAGCCTTAGTAGAGAGAATAGCAAAACCGACTTAGAGTCAAAAGTTGGATCGGTCTGGCGGACCTTAAGCAAGACTGCCCGAAGCAACACTCACCTTGGAGAATCTAACTCCGCCAACTCATCAAAAGTGTCGTTAGTGCGGTCTAGATCTATAGATCTTGACCACCAGTTTCCTTCGGCAAAGAGACCGGGATCTCGAGACCGACCTACTATATTTGGAACTTTCCCACACGAAGATCCTGAGAGACCTAAGAGTTCTCACCTGCTTACCCCCCTTGGTACCATCGCAGCATCACCACCGGCTGCTACACCAGCAACCAAGAGTTCCAAAAAGAGGAGGAGTTCCCTGTCAGATCTTAAGATATTGAAAAGTTTCGATTCTGACCTAATTGCCCCCCTTACGCCTCGGAAGCCCAACAATTTAGAAATATCGGCGCCACCAAGAACGCCCTCACCCATGAAAGGTCCGGCTAACACCTATCACCATGCTGGCTCCCCGAATCGGAAGGAAAATCTGCCTGAATCGGGCCGCAGCACTTTGACTGAGATGGCGAATAATATCAAGACCGACGAGATTGCCACCGCCGAGCTAAGGCCGCTGAGGGGAACTCCCGGATCTGTATCCGTATCTGGTATCCCGACACTCAGAGCCGCGGCTAAGGACAAGGGTTCTGAAAATGAACTAGAAAAGCATAATCAGAATAGGTCGTCCCCCCAAAAGCTCCGAATGCAAAGCCCCCAAAAGGTAGCCCCTATCCCCGCCGACGTCCATAATAGTGGTTTGTGTGCTAACAACATGGACTCAGCTACGCGAGCGCCTTCAGAATGAACAGAAAGCCATTACCCGCGTAGAAGAAGCGCTGCAGACTGAGTTATCAAGGGTCGGCGAAGACATGTCGCGCGTAACACTCAGCCAAGCCCATGCTCGAACGCAACCGACTGATACCCGACGGTTGCTCGACCGGGTCAACCAACTCGAATCCAAGATTCCCACAATCGTCGCCGATCTCACCATGCGCAACACGGCTATTAAAAATGACCTCGAATCTTCCCTAACTATTAGTGAGAAGAAGGCGAAGAAACTGGACGAGCTGTATCGCGAAGCAAATGCTGAGAACGAAATATTGTATGACCGCTTTAACGATGAGCTTGGGAAGATGATGTCAGCCTTGAAGAGAGGTACCGGAGAGAAAGAATTAGCAGAGAAGTTGAGGGAGGTACAAGGCGAACTAGCGGCCTACAAGAAAGAAAACGCAAGGTTGAAGAGGGAGAACGTGGGACTGAGAGCGCAACTCAGGGGGGACTAACTAATGATATGTTCAATTTCTTTTAAGGTCTATCCCCTCCGACATCGATTGGGGTGGGGTGGCAGTTCTTCCTCTCTCTCATGGAGGCTTGTGAGGCGTTTCTAGTATAACATTGGCGTTTGGGTCGTGTGGATACTGTCGTGGCTGTATGGTAGCTGCTTCTGATATAGAGCTGGAAAGCTGAAGGGAGTGAACTGGGTGTCTTCCGTGTATAGAGCCTGAAACGATTGACGATACGAAGATAATACAAATGTACGCCAACTTCCAGACTGCATGTTCCACGCGGGAGCAGGAGCAGGAGCGGTGGCCTATGACCGCTTGCTTGGTCTGCCAAACGGATCTTCTTCACATTATGTGTGCCGTAGTAATGCACAGAGCAGCGCTTCTTGAACAAAAATGGGAAAGAAGCAATCCCGAAGTCGTACTGCTACAAGGATACACAAGAAAAGGAAGGTTTTTATCACTAAACAATTGCCTAAACATGCTATGCTCCCAAAACGCCGCCACTGCACAAACCCTTGGGCCTCGAATTTTTCCTGTCGCTCGCAGAATAAATTGAAGCCCACCGTCAAATATCCGTTTCTATCCATCCGGCTTTCCAAGAGGAAGGAGCAAATAAACTATAGGTTTTTTATGTTTTTCCTCTAGGCCGGTCGGTCGTAAGCCCTCATGTATGTTTGATTCGTCATCGTCGTTTCCTGAACTCGTTCGTGAGAACATTACAAGATCTTACAGCCATTTCGCTTTCTCTTTCTCATGCCCATGCGGCTACCGGATGAGCTACCCTTGGTTTCATCACCAACGGCCATGGTGACAGCGAGTTCGAAGACTTCATCCACACCAGTCATTTCTTTGCTACTGCATTCCATGTACTGCGCGCCCATGCGTTGCGCTACTGCTGCGCCTTGATCGGGGGTTACGGGGGTGAGACCCTGGGTCTTAAGGAGGTCGATGCAGGTACGTTTTGTTCGGAGGTCGGATTTGAGACCGACGAGAATGAGTGGGGTTAATGGGCAGAAGTGGAGGACTTCGGGATACCACTATCAGAGAGGTTAGGTTAGGGTTTTGTAGGGGCGGCAGGCTCTTTGGTAGCGTACTTTATCCATAACATTCTCGAGGGAATTTGGGCAGTCAATGGCAAAACAGACAAAGAGAAGGTCAGTTTCTGGGTAAGAGAGTGGGCGGAGGCGATCGTATTCCTCCTGCCCGGCCGTGTCCCAGAGAGCGAGCTCAACGGTCTTGCCCGTTGCTGGATGAATTGTGTGCGTTATATAGTTCTCGAATACGGTCGGAACGTATTTCTATCACCACGTGAGCAAGTGATCATTCGCGGATGAAAGCGTAGAGGTTGAGGTTGGTCGTCGTACCTCGGGAAAGTAGCCCTGACTGTAGCTAATGAGCAGACAGGTCTTCCCGCAGCCACCATCGCCCACCACAACAAGCTTCTTTGAGTATGACGGCGGCTGTGTAAGAGTTGTGGATGCAGACTCTCTCCCCGTTGAGCTGCTCATGGTGGTGCTCACCGTGCCGTTGCTCACTCGTGTGCTTTGATGACGAGAAGGTTTGCGCTTAGGATTAGGAGCATCGAAGACCGAAGGAGCCTTCTCGCTCATGTACGAGCTCTGCCGGAAGTGTTTGGAGGCTGATATAGACATGAGGGCAGCAACAGACTCACGGCAGACGAAGAAGAATAGAGATGGGCTTTAGCAGGTACTGGATGCTGTGAGAAGGAACAATGGGCTCCTTAGGTTATTGCAAGCAAAGGATACGGGATTGTGCAGGAGTGTCTTCTGTGTGGGAAAGATGCGTGGGAGAGATGCGTGGGATGGGGTGGAACGAAATAAAAGCTTCGGATCGCTGGAGCCAAAACATCTGCTCCACCTGGTTGTCAGGGGCAACGCGACGGCGAATTATAAAACGATTTTGTAAGCCGCATGCCCGACCACCTGTATATGCGCGTACAAGGTACTCTGCTCAATCGAAGTACTAGTACGCGGTACATACATGTAATCAGAGGAAAGAGACGGGAGTGGAGACAGAGGCAGAGGCAGAGACAAGAGGCTCGGTCTGTGGCCATCGACCTCGCCCACAGATCCCCATCCCGACCATTGTTTCCTACCCCGTCTTCACGACGCATGCCTCAATGCATCCGGAGACAGATGGAATCAGCTGTGCGGCATCGGCGCAGGGGCGGAATAGTGCGGCAGCAGCAGTTCCTCCTCCTCTCCCTCCTGCTCCTCCCACGAACCGTCCTGAGGCTGGATTGCGAGGCTTGGACCACTGTACGTGCCCTCCCCTATCCTTCTCTCCCAAATCCTCTCTGTTCTCGCTGCACATGGATCCGCACGGCTAGGAGAGAATCAAGGGCTAACCGCCATCCTGGGGTGTGGCTAGATAAATCCAGACTACCAAGATGGCGTTACCTGCCCCGTCAGGCATTGATCCCGCTCGTACGGTGGGAGACGCCGTATCTGGCTTGGTTACAGGACACGCTGCGCACTCCCGCCCTGGACTCCTATTTCGCACTCACCGCGAACCTGGGGACGCATACGTTCTTCATGATATTCCTACCAATCCTATTTTGGTGTGGATACTCGGCATTGGGGAGAGGGTGCGCCACGCTCCTAGCCGGCTTCTTGACAGGCTGACTCATGAGATCATGGCAGAATTGTCCACGTATTGGCGTCGGGGGTGTTTTTCAGTGGCTTCTTCAAGGATCTCCTATGTCTCCCACGTCCGCTCTCCCCGCCTCTCCAGCGCGTCACGATGTCGGGATCTGCCGCGCTAGAGTACGGATTCCCTTCCACTCATTCCACTAATGCTGTGTCAGTAGCAGTGTACTGTGTTTTGATTTTACATTCACCCGAGACTGCAATACACCCTACGACCCACTTGATTCTCGAACTCCTCTCGTACGGGTACGCTAGTTCTATTGTAATTGGACGATTGTACTGTGGCATGCACGGATTCTTTGATGTTATTGTGGGCAGTTTGCTCGGCGCATTACTTGCGTTGGTCCAGTGGACATGCGCTGATACCCTTGACCGGTATCTTTATTCTGGAGACCGGACGGCACCCCTTATGATTGCCTTGGTTGTGATTGCCCTTGTGCGAGTCCATCCCGAGCCGGCCGATGACTGCCCTTGTTTCGACGACAGCGTGGCTTTTGCTGGGGTGATGATTGGAGTTGAGCTGGGGCATTGGCACTATGCCTTTAGTGGATGGGCCTGGGATTACCCCGTCCTAGGAACAGTACCTTTTCGGCTAGCAGATATTGGATGGACGAGAAGTGTTCTGCGTATAGCACTAGGCGTTGTGACAATCTTTGCCTGGAGGGAGGTGATGAAGCCCACTCTTCTGCGAGTGCTTCCCCCCGTTTTCCGTGTTTTGGAGAATCTCGGCTTAAATTTACCTCGAAGATTCTTCGTGCAGGCATCGTAAGCCATACACACTCAAGGTTTTCTCTTGTTTAAACGCTAATATACCCATGTCAGGGAATATAAGAAGGTCCCTGCACACCTTAAGGATGACAATGTCATCCCATCTGTTTCTGAATTGCCAAGCCTGATAACCTCAATTCGACATCCTCGAAAACGGGCTGTCTCTATTGGACCGCAGTCAGCAGCCGATGCATATGAGACTCTGGCCTACAGAGATAAAAGGCGACGAGAAAGCATCACTTCAATGGGGGCACTGACCCCAACGAGGGCTCCAAACGGAGACCAAGATGGTGGAAGCGGGTATTTCTCTCCACCTGCATCTCCTGTGGGATCCGGACCATGTGCCGCATCAACAATGAGCCAGACCCCCTCACCAGGTAAACTCCCACTATCAAAGGTAGGTATCTACGAGCAAAAGATGGGGAACGGCGCCTTCTCAACATCATCCACCAGTTCCACCAACCACCAAAATTTCGACGTGTCCAGCATGACTGATGGGGTGAACGACCGCGAAGAGGAGCGTGAGGAGAGAGAAATGTTCTCGAGGCTAGAGAAGCCGAGAGTGAGATATGATGTGGAGGTTGTGACGAAGCTGATTGTCTATTCAGGTATATAACCTTTCCTTAACTCTCACACACTTACCCACCCCTTCGACCCCCTTGCGGAGTAGCAGCTTACAGAAATGCATGGCACCCAGGAATCGGCTGGATTGCGGTAGAAGCAAACCCGATTTTATTCGAGATATTCGGTCTCGGCATGGGGAGGCAATTCGCATAAACCCTAAACCTTTTGCCAACAAAACTTCGTGTGCATACATACCTTTCGCAATTTTCTACATAGCAGCGCAATTATGTATGCACATGTACATACACAAGCGTTGTCATGCTTCTCCTCCCCGAGAGAGCGTTGTGCTTTTCAAACGAGAACCAGTTACTAGTGGGAGGGATTAATAAATATGATCGATGGAAATGAGCACCCATTCCCCCATGGCCCAATCTAGTATCGAAATTTTACTCTTGAGGGAGAGGGCCAGATAGTTATCATTTCTTTTATTCCTATTTTCCAGTTACAACAAACGAGAATATTATGGAGGGGAACGCACAAATCCAAAGGGTAGGGGGCGGGGAGGGTTTCAACTCGTTACATGACCGGCCAACCCAATCCAAAACCGCCCACCACGGTCCTGGTGACCCCAACCCAACAATAGCAGTAACAATAACAATAACAAATACTCTTCCCCCATCCAAAAAGAACGCCCTCCTAGAGAGGTTAACCCCACAGCTAATAATAATAATACCCTTACTCCAACACCTCCCAGGCAACTTCTACCCACCACATCCGGACACCCCAACGGCCTATCACTGTCGTTGTTATTAGGATACTCAAGGATGCTAGCTAGCAAGCACGGCTCAACAAGTCTGCGCCGTCGCCAGGACCCGGCATATCTCCATTATCACTATCGCCCGTTTCACTGCTAGTAGATTCTAGAGTCGCCTTCTGGGTCCGCGGTCTCGTTTGCATGGGTAGGGGGTCCTTTGGGTGGATCGGACATTTTAATTTCGGCGTTGGTGGCTTGGTTGCTGTCGCTGGTGGTAATATCGTTATCGTTAGGGGTTATTGTGGACGGAGCTAGAGGAGCTAGAGATAGATGTTATGCTGGATGGTGGGCTCGGGCCTGGCGAGGAGGAAGAGGACGAAGTCACCGTACTGGGTTGGGAGCTTTCGTTGCAGCTACCTGCTTCGTCACCATTGAGAGTTTCCACGCATATAGACATCGCGTAGGAGACCCTGTTGCTGCTAGCCCCTGGCACAGCGCTAAAACCATCGCTATTCTGAATCCCCCCCCAACTGAAAGAAACATCGCTATCGCTATCGCTATCACTGCCTCCCTGACGTGGTACAACCTCTAGAAGGCAGCGGCCCCGGTATCGGTATATGTCCCCACTAGTGGAGGTGTAGGAATTATCTGGGTTTTCGAGGAAGAGGTTTAGTTGGTATCTCCCATCATAATCACAATGGTAGTCTTCCGCTACGGCACGGGCGGCTTGTTCGGCAGAAAGGTGGGAGATGGTGAGGGAGTGATTGTGCCTCCAGAGAGCTGCGAGGGTGGGGCCGCAGGTTTGGGCTTTGGTGGAGGCAGGCTTTGCAACAGCCATTCTCCGCCCAGCTGTAGGTTGCGGTTAGAGGCGAGCTTAGACACCATAAGGGGCATGTTGGTGGGGCATAAATACAATGAAAAAGAAGGGAGTCGTCATCGCTGAGTTTGATATCATCTTCAAACTCTCCTCTGCCTTCGCTGGCGTAGTATTGAGCAGGAGTATCCATGTCGAGATTTTGACTTCTAGAAGAATATGAATTAGGGGTAACACACATTAGGGCTGGATAACTTACAATATGCGTTCTAGCCAGTGAGGCCTCCGAATACTGTATGGAGGGAGTGCACAGCGAGTACCAGTGTCGAATAGTTTAAACACTGGAGGCGTGTGGCAGTGTCCGTTGGAAGGGTGCTATCCAAGGTGTTCTTCGAGAGGAAAGTAGGTAGTTACCACAGGAAGGAAGACGGACGGTGGGAGATCAGGAGGGTATGCTCTGATCAGGAAAGAGCCCCGAGAAGCAGGTGCGTTTTGAGAATCAGTAGACCCCCTCGGAATGGTAGCGAGCAGACCCCGTTGGAAACAGCTTTTCGAAGGGATATTCTTTGGATGTATGTCGAATAGCAAACCGAGACCGAAGACCCAGCGTCCAGAGCAACGTTCTTATACCGGCCCACTTCCCCACATTGACTACATCACCAAAACCCCTCCATCGCATCACCACCCGCCAGCAACTGCCGTCATGACTCCCCCCACCTGAGTCGACTGCCTCGATCTAGACGGTCTACTCCCTAGCCCAATTGGAGCTAGTATTGCCGAGACCCACAGTAATACGCAGTAGGGCAGTTTAGGCTTTCTGCTGTGTATAAGCACCTGGGTATCGCCCCATGTGGGGCTGGCCTGGGACGTATTGTCGCGCTGGTCTCGAGAGAGAGGCCATGGGCGGTCTCCGTGGAGCACCAAATACTCTGTACCACCCCATTCTGTGTAACAGCATGTTATGCCCAAGCACCGCCGCATGGAGCAATCAGCCCTATAGACTCGGGCCTTGAGCTGGCGCGGGCGATTCCCCTCCTAGAAAGCTTGCTGGAGGTAGATGCGGGTGGGGCCGTCGCCCCCAACACTCTATTCTAGTGGGATTCTAACGTGTTTCGCCGCGTTGCTGTCCCGCCTTCACCACCATCGACGCATCTCCCAAGGGCGTCATTCTATATCTCCTTCCGTTGAAGAGCTATAGAAAGCCATAGGGAAACCAGTCTGGAATTTCAGTTACTCCACGACGAACCTCTGGCC
>JAJDFE020000215.1:0-51583 GCA_021527465.2 Geoglossum glabrum
CAGTTGGAAGCGGTTTTGGAAGTCTGACGCGGCTATGAGCCTCCTTTGTGGGAGCCTCATTGCTAGTGCCTTACAAACTACCATGGAAAAGACTGTCTTATAGCAAGACAAAACGCTTATAGAACAACTAAAGGAAGCCGACAAACTAGATACTACATGCAAAAAGTACTCGAGATAGCTCGAGAGACACTACAAGGCAAAAAGGACCCTGCATGGACAATCAACGAAGGACTACTGCTGAAGCGCGGACTGATATTCATCCTGAACAACAAGGAACTACAAGCCCGTATGCTACACCAACACCACGATGAGCCATTGGCAGGATACCCCAGCTGAGACAAAATGATCGAACTGATCTTAAGAAACTACGACTTCGAAGATATGAACAAACATGTACACGCATTCGTAGACGCATGCGACGTGTGCTCGAGATCTAAAGTAGACTGCCACAAACTGTATGGTAAGCTCAAACCACTACCAATCTCCGAGAGACCATGGGAGTCAATTACCATGGACTTCATAGTGGGACTACCAGCATCAAGGGACCCGGCATACCCACGAACACCCCCGTATGACTCAATCCTAGTAGTTGTCGACAGATTTACAAAAATGGCACACTTTATATCATGCTATGAAACCACCACAGGCCCTCAGCTCGCGCAAATGATCATCAAGCAGATAATAGCACTACTTGGGGTACTCACGAAAATCATATTGGACAGGGGACAACCCTTCATAAGCAAGTTCATACAAACACTATACGAACGCCTGGGCATAAAACGGCATTTCTCAACAGCGTACCACCTGCAAACTGACAGACAGACTGAACGAACCAACCAAACTATTGAACAGTACCTACAAGCCTACTGCAACTACCTACAAGACAATTAGGTCGAACTACTACTGCTGGGAGAGTTCTGCTTAAACAACTCCAAACAAGCAAGCACAGGTCACTCAGCATTCTACGCAAACTACAGACACCACCCGACAATCCATATCCACCAGCGAGACAAGGGCCTAGTACCAGCGGTGGAAGACCAAGCTCGAGCCATGGCGGAGGCCAACGAACGACTGAAAGAAATGCTCGCAAAAGCTCAACAACAACAAGCCAAGTACTACGACCACAAAAGAGCAAAGAGGACCCCAAAATTCGAACCAGGCTCGAAAGCATGGTTACGCTCTACGAACATCCAAACAGCAAGACCGTTAGTGAAGCTCGACGACAAGAAACTAGGACCATTCACAATAACTAAGGAAATAGGCTCCTACGCGAGACGGCTTGACCTACCCCCAACGATAAGAATACATCCGGTATTCCATATATCCCTACTCAAACCATACAAAGAAGTAGAGTCTGACCGTACAGCCCGCAAAGAGCCCAGACCAGTCACCATAGATGGAGAAGAGGAATGGGAAGTGGACAAAATAGTGGACAGCCGCTGGAAACAAAGAGGAAGGAGAAGGACACTCGAATACAAAGTTTGATGGATGGGAGTGTCCATATCAGAAGACTCATGGGAGCCAGCAAACAACCTCGAACGCGCCCAGGAAGCACTACGAACCTTCCACCGACGCTACCCGGAAAAACCAAGGGACTACGATGAACAAACGAACGAAACACAGTAGTCACGGAGATCACGGACTCCAAGGCAGGAGCAACACGGGCAAAGAAAAGGAATTAATTCTACATACAGGAGGAAACAAACAACAGAAAAGAAAAAAGAAAAGAACAAACACAAAACAACAAACGAAAAATGACGAACAACACCCCGAAACACAGCCAGAACTAAGGGGAGCCACCGCGAGTCCGAGACCTCAGGAGAAGATCCCGCAGGCATACAATGTTGACCGCCTGATGCTCGACCTCATGTTTGAGGAAGCGAAGACGCTCCTCGACACACTCGACACGAGCATCAAGCAGGTTACTGCTTCGCGGAACACCACCCAAGGTCGGACTAGCAGCGCTCTCACAAAGCCCAGCTGCCCTCCCTCTTCCACCCGAACCACCAACGACAACAAAAGCGGACGGACCACTAATCTCGTCCCCCAAACGGAGGACAGATGAGCCCCGAGAGGCCGAACCCCGAAGGGCGGAACTCCGAGCCGGAGGAGAAGGCTACAACAACTATCAGTAAAAACAAACGAACAGGAAAGGAGACAACTTACAGAAAAAAGGCGGTATGAAGAACCACCAGGAGATCTCAAGGACTTGGGAGGGGGAGGAGGAGGAGGAGAGGCCACCCGAACACGGCGAGCAGCGCAAGGCAAGACCAGCTCGTAGGGCGGCGAAACAGAAGCGCGACGCTTCCGACAAGGGAGGGGAGAAGGACGAAAACTGCCCGCAATAGCAGCAGCCTATACAGAGTTAGCAAGGAAGATGAATAGCGAAAAGGAGAGACTTACCAGGGAACAAGGCACAGCCTTATAAACACAGAAGCTACACTTCTGCGTAACAGCGATGGCGAAAACAAAACAATGAGCACTGGCAGCAGCACAGCGCAAACACTCTGACCCCTGGAGGCGCTCAGACCCCGTCTCCTTCACGACCTTCATGGTATTGAAGGTCTGCTGATGCCGGACCGAGGGAGGAGGACCACCGACAGCAGTGGCCTGCTTCCACGGCATGAGCTGAACAGCGTCAGCCGGAGGAGAGGAGGAGCGCCGAGGCCCAGGGATCTCGAGGGAGGGCGAAGGAGAATCAGGGGTCACAAACAACCCCGAATGAGAGCTAGCGGTCGAACTGCTAAGGTCCGCCACGAGGCGGAAAAGCTCGACACCGAGTGGAGAACGAGGAGAGGAGGGCACAGCGGCCTGAACCACAGCCGGCGGAGCCAGAACCATGAGCGACAACGCCACAGAGGAGAGGTCCGGAGGGAGAGAAGTGGCATGAGCACTATGAGAAGATCCGGATAGGGCTAACGAGGCCCTAAACGCAGAGAGGGTGCGAGCACAGGTGTTGGCAGCGTTATCCATGACGAAGAAGCTTGAAGATCGAAAGAAACGCACAGCGCAAGCAACCCCTAACAAACAACATTTGTGGGTCACGTGATATACATGCACCCAAACACATATATACAATGACCCAAGAGTGAAGAATAGGACAACAAAAGCATAAAACAAGCTCGTATATATGAGAAAACCAAGAATAAGTATAGAAAAGAACCCAGGCAGAACCACGAACAGCCATGAGAACCCACGGTATCGAAACCAGCACTACCATAGAACCAACACTCAAGCGGACCAAAGATCAGGCACGAACCAACAACGAATACCAAAAAACAACGAACAGCCCGAGAATCCTAACCATAAGCCCATTCGAAACAACCCGGCCAAAAACAAACTTCAGGACTAAGTGGCAACACCCAACCTGAGCCGCCACCCATCGCTACAAGAACTACAGTAAGTTACAACGCAGAAAACCGGCTCGTAGGAGCTCGCAACCCAGGGAGGGGAGAGGGGAAGTAATGTAACGGCCATATGAGAGCTCGGGCCGCAGAGCAAGCCATGCTCGCACCGCTAAGGTTCGCGGCTCGCGAACCCCTATTAGAGACCGACGAGGATGCTTCTTGCAACCTCATCGGTCAACACACATATTGTATATAGAGTGTCATTAGAATAGAGCTATACCCGCATCTCCACATCCACGAACCACGGGCCTATACGAACCATTGAGCTCGTAGTACCGACTGTACGTCCATCTACCACATATCGAGCCCGAGCACCTGCGACTAACCATCTAGGCCCTGACACATGCATAGCTGGTAGATCTGATAACTCAAGGGATGGAGCTTTTCTGCCTTCATATATGTGATATGTATCATTCTTTATAATCGAGGCAAAAACCGCTGCCCATGAAATGAGATCAGGGCTTGACGATGACAATGTCAATATCAATGTCAATGACGATGTCAATGGGAGTAAGGAAGGTATTCTATAGTCCCACAGGGATCTAGTTTGGTCATTCATACTGTTGAGAGTGACAAGGCCGTAGATAAAGTGATTAGGACATTTTGACGTCCAGTCGTACTTTTTCAAGATGGGAAACGAACTGAAATAGTCAGACAAGCTATAAAGGTAATTTCAAATGAGGCATACATGCAACGATGATCTCGAATCCTGATGACCTCCTGTCCACAGTCCTTACATTTTGATTTCTGTTTGGTGCAGAAACGAATGTGCTCAGTGATATGACCTGTATCACTTTTCCTCCCATAGAACTGGCAGAATATCACCGTTTTCCCCATCGCATCCGCTGTGTCGAAGTACCTGCATTAAGCACGCGGTCGCGTGCTGTCGCGTGCTTGCATGCTTAACGCCGCTTACCTAATTCTAGCAAGGCGATTTGAACTCATCCTGCCTTAGTTCTAGGAGTGCATACAAAGAATGAACTGCTCAACCCATGAGGACCTATTGGCAGTATATTCCAGACTTAGCCGGGATTCGGATTCTTTACTTTGACCTGTATTCTCTCCTTTGCAAGCTATTTTGACGCTGCTCTTCTACCTATGCGGCTTGCTACGCCCATGTCCAAAGAGCCTCAATGACTTAGAAGAAGCTTTTCAACCAAACTTCGATCCCACCACAGAGCTATAGAGAGAGCCACCCCCCATTTCCTTATAGCATAGAAGCTTATGTCACTTTGTCCGCTCAGTATATTCTCAGTAGGCAACTACGATGTCAGTACTGCAACCTATATCATCCAACAATCATGGTGAGCACCCAAAGATGGAAAGCCACAACATATGGTTAAGCTGAAGTCAAATGGCTGTGAGTCTAATACACAAGGTCTCCTCTAAGTGCCTACATATCTGATGGGTCCCTCAAGCACAAGACTAGGTTTAATAGCTCCTCCGCTGGATGTCCCAGTATTAACTTTTTGGTTCTCTTTGATCTTGTCACAGTAGTCAAGCGCCACCGGGCCCCAGAAGCCACTGCCTTTGTAAAAGGCCATCTCATTTGGCCAGGCTCTTACAGTTGCTGCAAAGTTTTCCAAATTCTCCGCTTCTAAGTCGACAAGGCTGTACACGAACGTCTGCACTGTAAAGAGAATAGCCTCCGATTTTGGTAAGCAACGAAAGATCTGTCTCTCGCAGCGGATGATGATATCTTCCACCTTAAGGGTTGTTGTAGCTGACGTAGGGAGTGGGTGTGGGTGGAACAGCATCGGAGTGGTTTGAACAAAGAAGCTGCTTCTTTTCTTGAAGTCTGAGGGTTTCATGCATGAGAAATACCTGAAGACAGGGATATCAATCGACAGAAGCTCGGAAATAGTACTGGACAGGGCCTTACTTTTTTACATGATTCCCGATTTTTTCCTCCAACTCAGGTACCAATTCATAAAGTCTAGTGATTGGCCAACCGATCTTTTCTTCCAGGGACCACCCAACAGGGAAACAGGTAGTACTGGCTGCTCTGGAAAGTCTTGTATCAGATTTGTTGACATGCTGTTCTCTAGAGGGATCTACAACTCACAACATATAACCTTTATCGGACTTTATCAACACATTCAAATCTTTAGTCACCAACATTGCCGCAGTCCATAGTGAGTGGTCCACATTGAGATCGAACACTCTACCAGTTTTATTATTGCGAACAATATTAGTATTCGCCCCTAAATGCTCAAAAGCATTTGGCCACTTCTCAGTCAGGAAATCAAGCACAACTTCCAGAACTTCCTGGCATGCGGATTTGGATTCCGGGAGACACTGAAGAACCCAGCTTTTTAACTAGGTTAAGAGCTCTTCTCTAAGCCGATGCTTAGAAAGAGAGCCATTATCCATCATCAACCAATTCCTTTCGTCAAGCTTCCCAAGACCCATGTTCATGTTATACTTCCTAGGCCGAAACAGGCATTGGAGATTCATCTTGTTGTATTGCAGGTCTATTGCCTTTGAAAGTGTGGGAAATACCTTCCTATTACATACAGCATTTATCTCTGGCTGTGGTTGCACCTAGAAAATGCTGCCCCAATTTAAACTAAAAGTAAATGGAGTATATGGCCTCCAGTCATACACATGGGTACAGATTTGAATATGTTTCCTGCTTGTGAGTGGCTTGCATAAGACTGCATCCCCCATGCCTTCCCGTGGAAACCCATATTCATCTTATATGTTCTCATTCCACCAACTTTTCTTTTTGTCTATAAGGACTACACTTCGCTCCTCATTCCTGGGTCAGGCGGACGCTCTCTACTATTCTTGGATACTTGCGCGTTGCGCTCCTCTGTCCTCCACTAGGCTATCAACTCACTCCACATAAATCTGGTTTTGAGAAGCATGGAATTGGTCTCTTCTCACTTCATGCATTATGCTACTCCAATTGCTAAGATAACTGATGGAATCTGCAAGCAAGAAGCCCCTCCTTAGCAGCTAACCAGCATTGCGGGGGTTGGACCCCTCAGCTGTAACAACCTCTTTATCAAAGCGGTTCCTTATCACGCGCTCTTTTATGATTGAACGAGCAGATCCCCATAATGCAGAGTGTTTCGGTTGAACTCTGTTCTCAAACATAAAAGGGGAGTTAACCCATCCTTGAGCACCAGCTACTTTGTTCAATTCAAGTTCACAAGAGTATTCGGAGAAATATCGGAGTAGACAGAACATGGCAGATAATAATAGCAATGATGTAAGAAATCTCAATCTAATATACAGTATTAGAACTAAGTTGGTGAAGTGGAAGCAGGAATACCTCAGTTTCCTCGACGAGTTGTTAGAAAATGCCTATGTACCTTTTAATATAAAGACTTCGCGTAACTACATTGAGGCCGAATTGCTTGCTGAACTGCAGGCCAAAGGGATTCTGCGTTTGGATGTGGGCCGGGTTGAGATGCTCGAATCAGGATCCTTATGGCATATCACAGTGCGACAATCTGGCGTTGAGTCATTCCAAGAGAAATGTCCCTGGCAGATCATATCTCGTGCTAGAGAGGCAGAGGGTCTTAAAGTACCTGGGAATAGCTGATCTTACCTTCACTCATCTGAGCATTCGTCCTGGTATGTAATGTCTGGTCTAACTTGACGTTCAAGCTAATATGCCTAGTTCCAGGCCACTTCTCTAGGGATACGGTAGCGGTGAGGCGTTGTTCACATTCAGGGCTCTGGCCACAGTGTCTTATTTTTAAGTGGTGTTAGTTATCAATCTTCGGCAACTTTTTCAACTGGAATCACCGGGATGGGATTTTGCTTAATGGAAGAGTACATTGCATTCGTCATAAATACACAATTTTTCATTAGCGGCAAGAGAGACAGAAAATCTCGCAGTATGTGCACTGTAATAACAATTTCTCTGAAATTTTGAATGAAAAAATAGCTGGTGATCTGATAGGGCAGCTTTGGATAGCTCACCACAATTGACTTCCACTATTTATTACGAAGAATTCTCAGAATCTCCTCCCACTGATGTCAAGTTTCTCCAGTTTATTTGCAAGTTTCTCAATTTCTCTTCCACATTCCCCCCTTGCAAGGTCCTCTTCCGCAGCCTCCTCTCCTTCAGGCTCCTCTTTCATAGGCTTCCCCTCCACAGGCCCCCCTTCTGGAAGCCCCTCCTCCACAAACCTTTCCTTGTCTTCTCTGCTATTCCGGGCAATATCCCAAGGACATACCTCTTGAAATAATTTAGCACCAGATTGTTGTACTGTTATCCACCATAAGACTACTGAATCAAGCATTCTAAACCTGATTATGTCCTCGGCTGGAAATTCTTTGGCCTTGAGTTCCATGCATAGTTCAGGCTTAATGTATTCCTTCGACGTCTTGATATCAAAGTGTTCATGGCCCTCCATTTCCTCTACCCGCTGAAGGAACCTAAGGTATTCCGAGGGGACCTTTTATCAAGTTAGCTCTAACCCTATATATTGGCCTGTGACTTGATACAATGATGCTTTCCATATTCTATTAGCTTGCATCTTTATCCAAATGCCAGGAACCGAGGTAAATGACTGGCCCTCTAAGATAGGGTCAACCTCCTTTTTATGCTGGGGACAGTGCTGGATTAGAAGTTAAATACATATGTAAATCCATAAAAGCGTAAAGAAATTTCTGTACAATAAAAAGTAAAGGCTGTATCCTTGAGAAGATATGGGAAACAGAAATAGGATCGAATTCTGGCTAGGTTTGTTTGTACAAACAGCCCCTATACAATGTGATTTAGCTACCATCAGAAACACCATACTTGGAAATATGTACTTATGGACCAATATACTAATAGCAGTCCCTATTGTGATCCTTGTGCCCGCAAGTGCACTTGAACCTTTGACACTCACAATACCGATTACCGTTCAGCCGTATTGCCCTCTCAACATAAGGCTGCTTCTTTCTCACCTCATCTTTTTTCGCCCGGACCATAGAGATATAATTCTGCCAATTAACTGCCTTGTTTACCTCGTTCATGAAGGTATCTCTCCCTTCATTGGCTACCTCATGCTCCTTGGGTCCGCCCACTTCCCTGTCACCTTGCATTTCCGCCCTGACAACGCCCTCGGCAGAGGCATTGGTGAGGGCATCGGCAGCCGGCGATGACCTCCCAGCCGAGCAATTAGGCACACTAGGGTCCAAATATGGTTCAGTGAGTAGCTTCTTCGTAGGCCTCTTGTCGTCGATCGAGAGGCGGATCTGGCTGGGCTGTTTCCGCAGCCCGTCTCCCCGCTGAGAAGCTATGCTGTTCGTGGAATTTGCATAGTAGACGCGAGGCAACCAGAAAGGCGCATCCCTTTTATAATTGCCGGAACCTTTGCTAGAAGCATATTGGTGTGATCTTGGGTCGGGCAATATAGGTAGCCGCCCACAAGCTGCCACATGGCAGTAGAGCGGTAAGTCTGTTCTTGCATGGTGATGACTGGGAAAGCGCTCCCTCTTTAAGTGCAACTCTGAATCACGTGGTTTGATAGTGGGGTCCCCATGCAAAGTTTAATTTCCTGCATAACATCTGCATTCTCGGCCCCTCCTCAGATCCTACCTCATTATCAGGAAAAAAAAAAAGATCTTGCAATGTCTACCAACAGCTTCGTCTATGCTACACTACTGACGGAGGCACTTATAGCCCTAGCCCAGAAATACAAGGGTGATATACTAACAACCTCAACACAGGCCGCCTCCGCACCGGCCGACTCTATTCCAAGGTTGGATCTATCAAGTCTTTGCAGGGACGTTGTAATAGAATATTACAGGAACCATCATAACATTAAGGTTAGGAAAGTAAACTATATATAAACTCAATCTATATTAAAAGACGAATAGGCTGCCAGCGAACCTTTTATTGCCAACATTCTTAAACCCCAAGAGATCACTTTCACGCACCAGCCGCAGGCAATCCTCTACCGCAAAGAGTTGTACTCCATATGCGCCGAGTCCGCTGTCGTCTTTATACCTCTCCTCAAAATCGGTACCCTATAGTGTAAAGCCAAATTTGGGCAAGAGAGCGTTGAGGTACAATTAAAAAAAGTCTCCGTGATTTACTTGGCTGGAGATGCGAGTCTTGAGATGTGTGGAGATAGCGGAGTTGTCTGTGTTGTCTTGTTATTTGAGATCGCTTAATTTTGGCGGTAGTACCCACTGAATGCATGTGTATTAGGTGTACATAGTGATATCCCCTAGGAATGAGTCTATCCCCCCTGCCCCTATAGAATCGAAAAAAGAATTTAGGTCCAATAATAAAAGTTCATCCTGCTCCACGAGTGATGCCGCGAGAGAATCTATATCGGTACAAGACAGCTCATTTTCCGAGGATGCATAGAGATCGCCCTCATGTCCTGTATCGGCAGAAGTACATAAGATTTCTGCTGATGACAGAGGAGCCAGGGAATCGCTCGCAGGTCTTTCCGCGTATTCTTCTAGGAGGGAGTCTATACCAATAGTACCTCCGATATGCCTTATGAATGACGGGTTGGGTTGAGAACCATTGTCGGTGTCATACTCTTCCGCCTGTGGGACGGTAAAGTTTTCGGACCCTTGGCAAGGGTGCTGAGTCTGGGAGGCTGATAATGAAGGCATTTGGAGGACCTCTATGTGTTTATGCTAGCCTCAATCCCCTTTAGTATTCATTTAGCCTATTAAATGACTTCTAGCCTCACCTTCTGGCAGAGCACCACTAAGGGGTGAGGAGCCCGAAGGTAAATCAGGTAGTTCAGCTCCTTTTGTTCCTAGTTTTGTTAGTAGGAAATTCCAGTACCCTTGCTTAAGTGATTCTATAAGGGGAGAATATTCAAGACAGATATCATATATGCTAGAGAGATTCTGCCAGTATAATTCCACTGTATTACAGTCTTCGTCGCTCCATTGTTCTCTTTCATATCTAGCTTTACCTGTTAGTATAGTAATTCACAAAGTACATTGGGCGGTAAGTTTACACTGAAGCGTTTTTATTGCCCAACAAAAAGATAATAAAACGTGGACGAAGTTGGCAATACTTCTCCCCCCATCGTGCATATTCAACCAATTTACCCCTTTTCTTCTTTCGCTATTTCTCAGGAATTTCAATACCCCAAAGGTCGTTGGTGAGTTTTTGGAAGACCCGCAATTGCACAGTGTTTTCAAGAGGATATTATTCAATCTGGTTTTGTAGATATGTCCTGCTTTCGTCAAGGAGCTTCTCGACACCCAGAAGCTGTTGAACTTCATGCAGCCTGTTGTCCAGAGCTTCTAATCCAAGTGGGGCCCAAGATTCAATTTTCCGTCGTTACTTAACGGTAGCAGTATACCGGTTATCCTTGTTGTAAAGCTCTTCTATCATAGAAGTGAGCAGCTATATCTCGCTTTCCACTATCTCATGGATGATCACCAAGGATAACCTGTGGTGCACAGGACTGATAGTGTCAAATTTCTCTACCTTATAGAATAGGTGCTTAACTTTCGCAACTGCCGTCAACGCAGTAATAGACTCGCTATGCTCTCCTCAGAATAGACGGTGTTTCTTCTCCCAGCAAGGAGTATTTTGAGCCACGTTTGGAACAATAACCTCCTCCTCCAATTCCCATTCTCTAACCAACAAAACTAATCGTTCGACTTGTGGCTATGAGAGTTGAAATAACTTAAGATGTTAAAGTAGGGCTTCCTCTCGAGCATCAGATGCCTTCTGCTTAGGAGCTCTCCCATTGACATCCCCAGATACTTTCTGCTTGGAAGCACCCTGAGTTTTATTCTGCTGACCAGCCAGACACTTCCGGACATGCAGGGCAACCTTATCCACAAAAATGTTGGGCGATTCGCTCAGATCTTCAAGACGTTTGGCCATTTCCTTTCATTTATTTAGAAGGTGTCCAAAGGTTTTCCAGAAAATTTTCATCTCGTCTTCCAGAACTTGCTCAATATTAGCCATCACCTTGAATTCATCTTTGAAAGCCTGATGAGCTTGTTGGCACTGTAAGAGAGTCATAGTCAGGGCGACAGAACATAAGAGAAATATTGGAATTACGTTACCTGGGAGCTGTTGACAGACCCCATTCTGCTCTCATAAAAAAAGAAGCTTTCAGGGAGGTGAGTTTGGGAGACTAATGGCTGGGCCAGCAGTGGGACTTATGCAGGGATTACTCGTTTCCAATGCCAAGACAAACTTCCCGCAGTTTCTTACATGATGCAAGAAGCTGCGGGATACTTGTCTTGGTAGATGGCTAGTCTCGGCATCGACCCAAATATTGATACCGGTCTAGGCATAAGGTTTGCCCAAAACATACTAATTGAGGCGGGAAGACAATACTAAAGTAGTGAGTACTGCGACTGTAATATATCGATACTCCTCACAGATATTGGATTGAACCCAATGAGTTCAAGTGCAATATGGGCTAGTTTGGCCTCGCTTGATATTAATTATCTATATATGGTCCCCCTCAGAATCGAGACGACTGGTTTGCCTCTCATTCATTTCTAACCTGGTCTATTGCCTTGTTGCCTTGTTGCCTCATTCCAGCACCGGCGATTCTGTGGCTTGTTCATTACATAACTGCGGGACATTTCGGGGCTAAATTTGGTCTCGCACAGGGCGATATCACTTGTGACCTGGTCCTTTGTGTGGTCATACTTCTCAGTTCTTGCATACAGTTCAGCAGAATCATCTTTGCAAGGAATACTTACTCCTTTTTCTGGGTACTATGGACCTGTATTGCCGCCTGTTTTGCCCTAGCCCTTACTACGCAAACAGCCGTCTTGAGAGTCTTGAAATACGGTAAGCACAATTAACTATCCTGATGGAAGTAGTTACTGATTTTACCATAGGCATTGACGTAAGGCTCATTGCCATTGTTTCCACGACTGTTTTTTTCTTTATACTTCAGCAGATTGTCCTAGTAAGCATCTTCACAATAGGACTTTTTCAATATATCCCTAACTTGCAGTATAGGTTGCGAGCATTAGAGCATTACTCATAGAGCTCAGATATGAGGGAATCGCTGGAGCACTGCTCGCTGCTTTAAGTGTAGCTATTGGAATTATATTGCAACTTGTTGGTACTGTCTTGCAATGTCTTTTATGGGCATACCCTAATCTCTATTGCTAATTGATATTGACTTTTCAAAGGCATAATTCGAGAATACTAGCCTATGGCTTCGCAATTTCGCAAATTGGAACGTTTCTCTCCCTAGTTCCTATAACTTTGGCTTACACAGAATTTGTATTCTGCCGCTCGGGGTTCGCTAGCTATACTATGGGTATGGAAGTGCTGTCTAACGCTATCACCTCCCTACTAGCCTTGATCTCCTTAGTGTTGTCTTTTGGCCAAACTGTGGACTCACTTTTGGTTCTACTGGTAAAGGCTTTTACTACCGGCTATAACTCGTAATCGTTGACTAAAACTGTATAGGTCGAGCTAGCCGGGACTGGCATTTTTCCGTTTGTGATGCTCCTGTCTGAGATCACCTATGACTACCAACAGTCAAAAAATACTTTATTGCACTCTCGAGCAAGCTCGGAAACTTCTGGGCCCTATCTGACCACAGATATACAATTATCCAGTCGACCCTCGCGAGAAATCACCTCTACGTCTAGTGCATAGTGGTGGATGCAAGGGCATTGTTGGAGGCATTCAGGGCGCTATTGGCTATTGTAAATGCAGGAGGATTTTTCTCTACTGTCTCTAAAGATATGTTGTATAGTTGTCTGGACTTGTTACAGGCGTTCTCGATTGTATGTCTCAGGCAAATCAGGAAGCTAGTTGGGATGGGTGGCAAGAGTCGCATTATGCAATCGATCGACAAGTTGTACATAAATCATCCATTGGAAGCGTGTCTGGTGCAAGTGATCAGGCCAGTATCTGTCGAGCCAGTAAGAGGTTCTGTCCTCTGTTGAGTCAGAGAGAGACACTGAATCGAGACTTTCCTTGGCCCTCCCGCCCTGCCTTTGAAGGATTCTTTTGCATATGGCCACCCGCAGTCTACGTGTCCCCCAAGTATAGCCTCCCTCCGCAATTCACCCGACTGTAGAGGAATTGTCCAAGTTTGCCAACTCACAATTGGCAGCTATGAGTATGGGAAGAAAGGTAAGGTAGAAGCCGTCTCTGAGGTCCCCTTTACTAATGTATATGAAGCATTTCTCAAAGCGTCATGTAGAAGCCTTAAAAGGGGGGCCGCTCGCACATCTGCTGGCTTTGGTTTTCCAAAGATTCAGCTTTCGACAATAGCTCCTCCGCTCTTCCTCTCCTCAGGGGTTCTCTCTGCCAGACGATCAAGCAACCGCCACTGGAAGGTAGCAAGTACAATATGGATGACTACCAAGAGTTTGTCCAAATGCAAGTCATGAAATATGGGGATGGGAGAACAAGAACAAATAAAGGGGACACGATCAGAATGGAGTATACAGGCTAGTTGAATAAGGACGGCCAGCGAGACCCACAGTAAGTTTCTGCTATAGATTCTAGTAACCCCTTGTATTTCGCAGCTATTAATTCCATTGTTACTGTAGATTCGATGCCTCATCTGACTTCGTGACAACAATTGGCGAAGAGAGGGTCATAGCAGGTGGTCAGCGATATTGAGTGTTACCCTACGGCTAGTCGGCTTGCTGAATATATTTCTACGGCTATTTCAGGTTGGGAGGTAGCTATTCCGGAAATGACTTTAGGGCAGGCATCAATACTTTTGATCGATAAGTATGCTCTCTGTGCGTAAGCAGACTTTGTACAGCTTGCTGACTCCAATTTCTCCTTTAGATCTTACGCTACTGGGGGGAGGTAAGCGTTTGACTCCTACATGGGGATACCACCTTTGCTTTAGCCGGAGCTGCACTAATGAGAATTTCTATATTACAGTGGAGGCTTCCAGAGGAACATCCCTCCGAACACTGACCTTATATAGTAAGTGGCATCCTTCGAGCCTGCCCCGCGACTCTTTCTTAAACTAACTCTGGCCAATACAAAACAGCCGCGTCAAGCTCAATGGTATCAGACGAAAGGGAGAATCCAAGTGGCTGAACTGTCTGCAAAGCAATGGCAGATACGCTAAACAGATGGTCTGATCTTTGAAAGACAAACGTGCATTGGTTATAGGGGTTGCCACCGATAAGTGGCGGAAGTTCAAAATTGTCAGAATTTTGTAGTAGTACATTCGCTCCACTATCTGTTATCCTTTCTTTTAATAAAATCCTGGTATATTTAGGCGGCAGCATAGGATCAAAATGTGCAAAGTGCCATCTAGCAGTAGACTCTCCTTTGTAGAAGGACTGGAAGATTACAGATCTGAGTCATCCTATCAGTGAGGACAGCGCAATAAAGCTACTGCTATCTGAGCCAGGATTCAGAGTTTCCAGAGACAGTCAAGTTTGCTTGACTATACTGCAGCCTGTCATCCATCTCGCATATGACTGGCTGCCAAGTTCTGGTTGGCTATCCCATGTCCCTAGTTACCACCCATACCCTATATAGGACTGGAGCTTGGAGGTTCCCACGAGTACTGCCCATTACCTCTAAGGGCCAATATAAAGGAGCCGTTTCTCTTCCCCCCCTAAGCTAAAAGCCGGCCCATTACAAAAGATCCTACTATCCAGAGTTCTCATATATTTCTCCGCTACCTTCTGAAGATGTCGAGATATGTATCACCAATGGACTTTCTCCAGCCTTTTGACCCAAACACGGATCTTATCATTGAGGAGCCAGATACTGTTCTGAAAATGTCGGATATCAAGCTAGATAATTGTGGGGTTTCAACTGTTGCCTTTGCAGGACCATTTCCGATGTTTTCTGGGGATGCAGTCGATTGAATGGAAGATGAATTGCTGAGCCCATCAGTTATGGAAAAGTGCAAATATGGAAATGATCCTATGTCGTTCGCACTGAGAGGGGCCTGTCTACAGTAAGTCACTGCTACCCCTACCAAGTGGGCTGAGCATCACCTTTGCGTTTGCTTAGCTATTTAATATAAGATATACTCATCACACAGCTTTTTTAGATATGCGAGGTTTTCCGCTCAAGTCTGGACTGACCCAACACGTTAGCAATTATATCCCGGCTGGCTCGGGTAGATCTTGTTCCTGTTATGGACTATGAGATATCCCATGTGAATGTACATCTTGGAAGTAAAGAAGACGGAAGCTCTGTTATTGAGCAGCATAAGAACAGTTACCCATTTGTCATCATCTTGATGGTTAGGAATACTTCCATAACCGGAGGAGAGCTAGAGCTCAAGAGCGGAACTGGACAAACTATCAAGACTCGCGGGATGAGTCAAGTAGGTTTTCACAAGACTCCCTAGAGTTCAAATCTAACATATTTTGCTACAGGGCTCAGCTATGTTACTGCAGAGTCGCTAGATCGAACATCATGTGCCTTACTGCATGGGCTAACAAATAACCGTTATGACATCATTCCGTCCCACCTCTCCGTTTCTGTGGGACGATACCCAGCTTACAACAGTGCGTCACATATCAGACCTCTGCAGACTGTACAGCGAGTTTTTCGAGTATCGGGAAATAATCGCTATTAAGCGCTTAGAATGGGCTATAGAGAAGATGTCGGAGTGGAATTTAGAAGATTTGTTAGAGTTTGTTGAGGGGTTGGCGGCACTTTATCAGCAGACAAGGAAAGAGCTTGCAGGCAAAGTGGAATTTGCCATTGACTCTGTTCCACCTGAGAGTCGGTGTTTCCAGGCTAGCTATTCAACCAAGTTCAGCTCTCTTCTTAGCTATAGTCCCAGACTAGTTTCCAAGTTAGAGTCTGTCTTGAGGGATATAGTGAAAATATCTGAAGAAACAATACAGGGGTCACATGGGTATGATGTTAAGGGCTTGACAGATTCCATTGCGGTGCGGGAGAAGCGGCTCAATAAAATAAGAACTCATTTTCAAGCAGGGACATAGAGAGTTGGCAAGCAATTTATATATATGAGGATAAAAGTAGACTATATCACCCTTTCCCAATTGCGAAACCTAGGTACAAGCATGGCCTAATACATATCCTTCAATCTGCTATTGACAATAGAAGTGGTCAGATTCGGAGGTGATCCGGGGGAGTGAAGCTACCCATAGAAGCTTAGGGTCCTCTACTAGGATAGATTAGAATCAGGCCACTAGAGAAGTACTGATGAGGTACTAGTGAGATTTTAATACATCCCTTATTCCCAACCAGCCGGAGAAGAATCTGAGCAGTCTCCCACTAAAGTACTATCGGCCATGAATTCATCGCAAAGCTTCCAAAACACGTCAAGAAAATTTCCCTGAGTCGTACATACTACTTAAGTGCTATTCTATTTAAGAAGCTCAAGTAATTCGTGTTTTTTTTTTTTTACTTCCAAAGGGATAGCGACTTCGAGGAACTTCAAGACATTTGTACAGCTCTCCTTTGATTGTTCAGTCATACGTTGCAGGGCTTGGCTAGTCAGGAAACAGAGATTACCATGATCGAAATATCTTATTAAGCGATCTGTTGAAACGTCCTACTGCAAAGCTTGCACCCCACTACAGACTTAACTCCAGATTCTACAGAACCTCCTTCCTCCCTAGCCATCAGTCAAGGTCTTCTAGACGCAACTCCAGATTCTACAGAAACTCCCCCCTTATTCGACTTGACCTCATCTGAATCGGGTTCTCAATCAATGAGCTCGATACCTTCTATAGTTCAAACGAATACCCCACATCCAACAGAAGACAACGCTCCTCCATTAGAAGGGGCAGTAGGGAAGCCTAGAAAACTGCAACCGAAAAAGAAGAGTCCTGACGAAGAAATGGAGGATCGGAATAGAGCTATACAGCTGCTTACAGGCTCTAGCAAGAATATGCCATCATGGCAAGTGTGCCTTAGCTATTGAGATGTATGAGTGGAGATGGTAAAAAGAATCTCTATCTAAATCTAAATGTGCGGAGCCAATTTATTTATTTCTTAATTGAATAATGCGTCTATTAGATGGTTTACACTACAACCTCTCTGTGATAAGAGCCGCTCTCGATCTAGGACTACCTTTCAAGGGAATCTTTGGTGTCTGCTCTGTAGTCCGTGGTGTACCATTACAGCCATGAAACCTCAGATTTCCTTAGTCATACATCCTAATAAGGAAAGTGGGGTAAGTGGGTTGGGGCTACATGTTTATATCGGAATATACGCCTGACGTGGGTATATAAGGGCACCATTCTTTATGACCAATGGCTCTTGGAGATCTTTGTTTCGACAAGCAAATATTATTTATGGATTGATGTTACGAATACATGTCAAGCAGTCGGAAACCAGCCGGAAGAGACAAAGACAAAAACATAGCGAAACATAAGAAGAAAGGAATATCAAGAAATGACAGCAGAATAACTAGAGGAAATCTCTGACAGTTTCGCTCACATTGGTAGTGGAGCAAGTACAGGTTCTTGGAAAAGCCATGGTGCGTAATCCTTAAGTCCTGGATCCAATGGCGTCTGGTCGTCTGGATGGATGCCCAGAGCTTTGCACTCACTAAGATATACTTCGACAGTTGCCTGCGCCCCAATTATTTGCTGAATCATGACATCTCCTCGGTGTCCACGGACTGCGATAAAGACGGATCGGTATACCCATCTCTCAATTCCAGAGGCATATCCACACCCCACAGCCATTACTGGGCGCCGTCGCATAGGTCCGCTCCTCTCAACAATGGCAACGGCGAAGATATGAGTGAACCTGTCTGTCTTTTCTATTTCCGCTAACTCTTTGGCGGTTAGCCCAGGATTCAGAACACCACAGTTGGGGTTATTTGTATCATTCCCATAGTAGTCTGCGACAAATCTTCTGCCTCCAATATCTGAGCCCTTTTTGAACATATATATGGGGAAGGTTTCACTCCCTGCCTTCAAAAGCATATGGCCACCAGTGCCTTGTCTCCGGCAGCCGACTATCCTTCCAAATGGAGTAATGCCTGCACTCAAGTCTGGCATCGTAACTATCAAATCTTCCACCCTAGGCATAGGAATCGCTATAGCCACTGGCTGGCCAGCTGGATTGGCGGGTGGAACAACTGGATGAACGATGGGTGGATTAGCTGGTGGTAAATCGGCTACGAATCGACTACCCTGGGCGGTAGGTGGGTCAACCGGACCAGCAGGTACTCCCTCGTCGGATGTGATTGAGGCGAAATTCATTTCCCATGTTGACGGGAGGCCGAGCTCCCTGTTGAGCCTTGCAACCTCCTGCCTTAGGTTACCCAAGCTATTGTGGGCTCGCTCGTGTGCAGCTCTCCTCCTTTCATTTTCGCGACTTCTTTCATCGGCGTCAACAATACCCTCCATATCTGGTCCATCGATACGTTTGTCAAGCTCTACAAAGTGATCAAAGCAGAGCTGGAAATAGCCATCGTACTGGTCATTGGAATCAAAAAATATTCCTGTGCAAGGCGGGGTCTCGTGTCGTAATCCCGTTCAATGTGGTTATCTATGTTGTATTGCCGAATTTCATTGTTAATGGCCTCGAGGTCAGTTCTCCTCTCCAAATTCCTTGGGAATCTAAAATACTCCAGCAGAATATTGGTTGCCCTTGCGTAAGCATCTTGGGCAAATTGGTGTGGCCTGGGCCTCTCTGTTTGCTGGGGAGACGCATCGTTCATAACCACGTCCTCCCCATTTCCACCAGACATACTTGGTATTGCAACTCTGCCACGGTCTTCCACGTGATTCGCTGCCAGGTTGTAGGCACCAATTTCGCGATTCAACCCTTCCAGAGCCAATTGAGCAGCCGAAGCCTGCTCCTGATCATAAGATGAAGGGTCATCAATCATGTGATTCATGGCATCTACATGATCCTGAGCGGCAGTCCATGTCTCCTCAAACCAATCTTTCTCAGCTTGTTCGTTGATTTCAAGCTCACTGCCTTCCCTTTCAAGAGGAGGATGTGTTAAATCTAATACCGTCACCTGCTGGGTTGGGGGGGGGATTGCCTGTCCTGCTGCTGGTACTGCCGCCTGTTGGGTGGGGAGTAGAGCTAGCTGTCCTGCTACTGGTACTGCTGGGGGGGTTGCTGTCTGTCCCGCTGCCGGCACCGTCGCCTGCTGGGCGGGGTGGGGTGTTTGCCCACGTCGCAGAACTAGTTGTCCTGCTGGTACCGCCGGGGGGGTTGCTGTCTGTCCCACTACCGGCACTGTCGCCTGGGCAGGGTGGGGTGTTTGCCCACGTCGCGGAACTAGTTGTCCTGCTGGTACCGCTGGGGGGGTTGCTGTCTGTCCCGCTACCAGTACCGTCGCCTGCTGGGTGGGGTGGGGTGTTTGTCTGCGTAGCGGCACTAGTGGTCCTGCTGGTGCCACTGGGGGCGTCGGCACCGCCTGCTGAGAAGGCCGTATAACTTCGGGTGTGCTTTCTGGGGTGAAGAGGCCGTTTGGCCCTGTTCCGGATGCTGGCTGTCCACCACGGATACCTCTATCAGGCGTGCCCTCGGGAGTGAAAAGGCCATTTGGCCTTGTTGTGGGTGCTGACTGCCCACCACGGATATCCCTATTGGGTGTACCCTCAGGTGTGAAAAGGCCGCCTAGGGCCACTGCAGAGGAAGTGGAGATGGACATATTTAAATGTAGATATGAAAGCTTAACTCAGGTCAACTGAACTCTGGCTTATTGTCTGTGAATCTTGTGTATGAGTCTGATATCTGAATTTGAGGCATGATTTCTTGATACTTAAATACTCTCTCACCCCGTTTATAGCAAGTCTTCAATTTCGAAAGATGGTGTTAGAATGGCAGTCTGTCGTACTTGGTATCTGGCGGTTGGTTTTCAGTCCATGGGAGTTGGGTTTCGGATTTCGGATCTCGGATTTTGGATCGCGATAAAGCGGCGTCGGTAACCAGGCCACATTCCACTTGGCCTGCCACCAAAATAAAAGCTTCACGAATTTCTGTATCGATGCCTGGAATAACCAAACCCCAATATCTGTTTCCAATGCTCCTACTCTCAGTTGTTTTGTTTTTCCTCCCAGTAGTGTGGTGTGAAGCGCCAGACTACTTCACTCTCAGGTCAGTTCCATACCCTCAAGCTTGTGATATTTGAACTTACCAAGAGAAGGCCCCGGCACTCTTTCCACTGGACATCTACTGCTGCGTCAGAGACATGGCATATGACTTCCACAACCAGTGTGAGTGTTTCGGGCCCTCCAACTGGAGGGGTCCAACAGAAATGCCGTCCAAACCCAACAACCCAATCATCGGGAACGGCAACTACGACAACGGCTCCAAAGCAAACCCATCTTGTAGACGTTGGGCCATCAAGTGAGCTTGTTTTCAGACCAAACCAACTTAACGCCACCATCGGGGATATTGTTCAGTTTAATTTTTGGGCTTTGAACCATACTTTGACTCAGTCTGACTTACAGAACCCTTGCACCAATAGCAGTAGGTTCGATACCAGATTTAATCAGTTCAACCCTCACAATATCTCTGGGAAATTTCTGGTCCATTTCGAGGTCACAGTCGAATCCCCACAGTGGTTCTATTGTGCACAGACAGTTAATGTATCCCATTGCCAAGCGGGTATGGTTTTTGGTTTAAACACTGCAGGAAGTATGGGCCAATTTCTCAACAATACTATTACTTCGAATAGTACAGTGTCCCTCGTTACTTCAGAGGGAGTTTCTGAAACTGGACGAGCAAACGGTACAAAATGTCTTGATGCAGTTAACACTGGTATAACTCTCATTGTCTCGACAGGGTTTTCTCAAACTGGGCAGGCAAATAGTACAACACTCCTTGGTACAGGCAACGCCGACACAACGCTTGCTGCTCCTACGGGCTTCTTTCAGACTGGACAGACAAACATCAGCACAGCGCTTACTGTTTCAGCGGGTTTCCCATCAACCGGACAGGCATCCGGCACCAGCAACATAACTAACGCACGCCCTCTGCCAACAATATTTCCTCTTATAAATGGTGCGATCGGGGTACCAAGCGTCAACCTGGGATATATTCTTGGACTTTGCGGGTTTTGTCTGATGATTTTGACCTAGGGTATATGCAGAGCTAGTAACTATTGTATGTAGTATCGAGCAGGATTCTCGTGGTTGTGATTAATTGGTGAAATAAGCATTGGAGACACAAAGATAGGAACCCAATATTCCTCTGGTCAATCTGACTGCAATAAATTTGATGTAGCGAACGCCACTGGTTGACATTGTAAATTCACCGAAACACTCGTTCCTTATCCGAACATCGAAAGCTGCAACTTTGTGTTCCGTTCATACTCCCCCTGTCCTTCAACTCCACCTTGCCCTTCAGCTTCACCAAAACTTGGAACCCTATCTCTTTTGAGGGCTGCACCCTCATCGTTCTCCCTCCGAAGCCTCTTTATAAGACGAAAGATTGGCCTCTTGGACTCCTTAGACTTTGCGACACTGGAGCCACCCGTCATCGGGATGTAAGCTGGGGGGAGTTCTTCATTGTGGATTCGACAGGGTTCCACGCTGAGATCGATAGTCATGAAAAGACACATGGTGTTCGTTGGCATATGTAGGATGCAGTTTCTATTGACGGTTCCCGGTTAGGACAGGACATTAGTATAATTGGAGATCCTCACCCACTTATCAATTGTCTTGTAGCTTATACTTGACGAACACAGAGGATGGATGTAGTTGAGGATGGGCAGTTGGGTGAGATTTATTCATACTGCTTCATAATCGAGCTGGCTGGGAGGCGGAAGTCGGGAGACACAATTCTCTCTCCTAAAAAAAGCCATTTTGGTCATTTGAGATATCAGTCAGTCAAGGATAGATATAGTGGAGGGGTCCATTGGATGAATTTATTGTTAGGTTGAAAATTCGATTTCCTGGCGCTGGTGTTTGCGGCGCCAAGGCAACCAGGGGACACCACCTCATGAGTCGACAAGGTCACCGACACCACCTCATGAGTCGGCGACAAGGGTCCCGACAACACCTCACGAGGCTTCGACAAGGGTCCAGCGACAACCTCACGAAGGTTTGACTATTTTGGAATATATTTGACAGGGGTTGCAATGGCTAGAAAGATGGAATGGCCCTTCAAGCAACTCCCTTCAGGCAACTTCAGGCAACTCCCTTCTTGCTTCTCAATAACGGTGAATAGTCAATACAAATCTCTTCCATCCATACCATGGGCAACCCATACACAGTAAACGAAACAGCAACAATATTCTCATTGAAATTCAGTGGCCTCGATTGGACTCAGATCAAACGACACTTCGATGCATATTATCAGACCGACCGTTCGATTGAATCTCTACGATCTCGATACTATAGTGCGCTCAGAGCTGGTTTCCGCCACGAGCCTCCAGCTGTTCCATATGTTTACCCATCTCAGATTGTAGGTTGTTCACTGCACCTAAGCTGATAAGAACAAATTGCTGATTTGTTGGCAGATTAGCC
This sequence comes from Geoglossum glabrum, assembly GCA_021527465.2. Classification (NCBI taxonomy): domain Eukaryota; kingdom Fungi; phylum Ascomycota; class Geoglossomycetes; order Geoglossales; family Geoglossaceae; genus Geoglossum; species Geoglossum glabrum. Next base: position 22,740 of record JAJDFE020000215.1, read on the forward strand.
AGCTTGCACGTACTGCCTTCGATGCCTCTGGTACCAATGCTCTTCAGTGGGGGCGAGGGGGATACTTTAGAAGCTAAGGCACTTCATGTTCAGGCATTTTATGGTGGAAGTTGAGGTGTTTTTATTATGCCAATATTTCTTTCACCCTTTGGCTGTGGCGGCCCACTGCTGGATACGATATTTTATTGCTCATACTCAGTTGATAGTGGCCCTTTATTTTTGAAAAAAAAAATCTTTTGTTTTTTTCGCTTTGTCGTAGATGTTACACGCCGCTCATCGAGCAAGGCATTCTGCACAGTGGCCATCAATCGAGTCGCTTGTCATGCAACAGCAATTGAGTGTGTAGAGTTTATATGTAGTTTTAGATGTGCTTGTGTAGGTGTAGGACCTTCTTCGTGGGCTTTGGGGTGAGCCGGTAGAGGCTTCTTCCCCGGGTTTCGGCTGCCCAGGATTCCTCCCATTCTCTGTAGACTGCCTGCTAGTTTCGTGGATGCTCGTAGGTGCTTTAAGGTTGGTGGTGGTGGCCCTATGTGGCCCGTATCCACTGCGATTTTCTTGCCCCTTTTCCCTTGGATTTCCCTCCACCCAGTGGCCTCCTTTGCTGCCTTGTCTGCTGCCTCATTGCCTTGTGTGCCCCAGTGGGCTAGTATCCAGTAGAAGGCGTGGCTGAAGTTCCGAGCAGTCGACTGACTAATCTAATCGCATTTGTCATGCCGGGCGGTGATTCATCATAACGCGACCTCCGAAGAACCCACCTCAACAACTGGGGGATAAGATCTCTGGAACCTGCAACTCTTAAGCACCGAGACCTGGCGACGGGGAGAAGGACGACTAAGTGCTGCGCCACCAGTGGCATTACCAAAACTGCCGGTGGCATTACCAAATCTGCCGGTGGCATTACCGGGACCCAATTGTTATTGAAAGCAGGGCACTAGCTTAATACGTATAATAGATATTGGCTCCAGACGGCCAAGCTTTGGCTCGACGGCAGATCTGACGGAACGGATGGAGAAGCACGAATCGATATCATTGATTGAGTGGTGTGTATCTATGGAAATTGATGTGCGGTGCCGCTGGCCGGACGCAGCACCCACCAACAAGATCCTATTCGATTAGATTAGATTAGATTTCCGCCTCCTCAAAAGAATTTTTCCGCGGGAGCCGGGCTCTTTTCCTATCTGTCATCGCGGATTCCAAGCCCCGCAATGTGTTGGTTCTGCGCTGTCCACTTGAGACTTTGCGGCTGTTCGATGTGGGGTCGCGGCCGCACGCGCCAAACCCACCTTGTTCTCCGTACACATTTCTAGACTCCCCACACACACCACTCGAGGCAGTACGCCTTATTTCTGCACTCGATTATCACCAATCCAACAGCAGCCTTACTGTATTCCGCAACGCATAAATAACCAATCGCCTTCCTTCATATTACGTCGCCCCCTCCACACCACGTCACCCCCTCCGCCTCGAGATATGCTTCCTCCAATCTATTCCCCCCAGAAATCAGAGGCTTCTGACTGGGACTCACACTATTCTGTAGGGTCAGCGGAATAAGATCTTTTTACTAGGCCCTCCAAGTATATGTTGAGCAATGTGCAGGCGGTCCATTAGCCAATGATTGTTTGCCAGTAGTGGATGGGTGCTTAGTGCCGGGCACTCGGGTTGCATACATAGTAGGCTGATCTGCATATTGGTCAATTGCTGGAAGGCGTTCTATGACACGTTAGCTGACTTTTGAACAGAGGATGGGTGTTGAATTACTTATAGGAGACGGGCTTATAACCCATAATTCATCTGTCGAACAATTTCTGGGCCATTGCAGTCATTATGTCTACTACCCTCCTTGATTACCTTACGACACCAAATCCACTTGTCGATAGCACACATTCAGCTAGAGGCAGCAATACGGATGGCCCAAACTGGATCCCTATTGAAGGGGTTCGGAATTGGGATGAGTTCAACTACGAGACTCTCTTATCCTGCTATGGTGAATTATTGGAGTATTCAACAACCAGCCTTAATCCAGTACCCGTTATTGAACCCTTCCCACATTGCGAAATATGGGACGAAGACTCTTTCGAAGCATTACTTGTAGGGTGGAACCAGAAGATTGTGTCGACGGGCCTATCGTTCGCACATAGGCTCTGTGGGTCAGGTTGGGCAGGGGGCGAATGGGATTTTAAGGGGATATATATGGCTCGCGGAGGTCTAGCTAGTCTCATCAATGATCGTCGAATCCGCCCAGACTGGGCCGGGATACAGCAGGGCAGACTCGGCAATGCTATTGTACCAAACAACCAACGCCCACCCTACTTGAACCTATGTCCCGGCGATACGAAACTGAGTACCAAGTGGAAGAGCTCATGGTGGAACGTCAAAGAGGAGGAGGAGGACTTCAGCAGGCCCTTGTCGCAAATATTGACCTACTGTGCAAATGCGAATTCACGATACGGATATATCTTAACACAGGAAGAACTGGTGGTTGTTCGGGTTACCAGGTCCACTGATCCTATCCAACCATTGTCAACATCACGGCCACGTCGAAGCACCGCGCAGTATCAACCGTCTGCAAGCCATGCACGCAATTACTCTATAACTTCTGCTCTAAGCGACATGTCACTTGATGCACCAGGATCTTCCTATACTGATGGCGGAAACCCAATCCTAAACTATGACGCTCTGGAGATCAGATCTATACCATGGACGAATCAACATAGGAAGATGACAGTCAATCTTGCTCTCTGGTGGATCCATATGATGGCTAAAGAGGACAACTCTATTCAGACAAGCTATCCACCACTGCATAGCTGGATCTTGGAGCAGGAACAGTACCGCCACAGTACGTCTGGCAGACGCACATATGAATGCCCAAAAGCGGCCACCATCCTTGATCAAAGACCTGAATAACTTGGGGCTGGGAAACACAGATGGTCGAGGACAGTCTAGATAGCTTAGCTAAGAGACAAGGAATAGCTCCTTTCATTTAAATGCTTTTATTCTGCTAAGTCCATTGAAATGTATTTCGCTGTTGTAGTTGTCACGTGGACGCTATACAAATTCAGCCTCAACTCCCGAGACCCTTCTTATATGTAACCCTTCTTCTCGATCCACCAGCACAGCGGCCTGATGTGCGAGGTCCTGACTAAGATAGAAATGAACCTAGTTTTACCAGAGTTGTCAGATGGTGATCTACCACAGGTGGATGGTCCGAAACTGGGTCCATTTCATCACAATGGGGGGAACATCATATTCTTGAGACTCTTGGGGGCCGGAAAACATGGGTATGTCTTTGAGGTTATCATTGAATCACAGAGATATGCCCTGAAGGTGGTAAGGCGATCTTAGTCATAGTAACGAATGCTATCCACTAATCTTAAAGTCAGTTCAAGTTTTACAACCCATTATTTCATCAAGACTTAACACTCTTCAATATACCCAGTGATGCAATAACCCTTCATGTCGATCCATTTTTCGCTGAATGTCGAGCGTTTGGCCGCCTTAAGGATTGCGGCCTGGATGGTGACGTTGCGGTACATTGCTATGGTTATATAAAGCTTCCGCTTGAATTTGAGAACATTGCTAGGAGATTTGAGGCTTTCTTCTGGGACAGGCCACCTCAAGATGGGACATCTGAACCTCAGCTCTTCCGGGGGATCATCAAAGAACTTGTTCCACCAGATGTTCCCTATTTCACCTCCGAAATGGCTGAGAAAATGAGAGCTGATCTCTCAACACTACACAAGATTGGTGTTTTTCCTCGGGACGTTAGGAAGGATAATTACAGGGGAGGCCGTTTAACAGATTTCAGTGTGTCATGGACATGGCCTCACGTAATGCTGACTTTCAGGGGATCTGTGGAGATGGCCCTGAGAAAGCAGGATAAATTCTTTCATGAGATGGTTCAAGGTAGGGTATCCACTATAGATGTGCTGTTGAAACATGGACTAATAGATTTTGTGTAGAAATGCCCTCTTTGACGACAGTGCTAGGGTCCGAGAAGGGAGGATGATTCTCAGCATTTCGATGTGTTATCCTAATATTGACGGCTGCGCGGTTCTTAGTAGGCCAACATATAATATATTTGTCGGTTTAATGATCGTTTTGGCAGTCGTCAAAATGGAGGTCCTGTTGAGCCTTGAGCCGTAGGTCCCCACACTCGAACCTCGCTCGGTCCCGCGAATTGGACAGGCAACGGGGATAGTTACGATATGTGGGAAAGAGCGAGTTTCGAGTGTGGGGACCTATGGCTCAAGGCTCAACAGGACCTCCGGCTCGATACCTGGGTTGTCTGCAGCCCTTTGGTATTCTGGCTTCCCGGGTCGGTTCGTTCTTATTGAGCCATCGCATCTTAACAGCGTGTTTACCGCCAACACTAGCTGTACTACAAAGTCAATCTCGAGCACTATAGGCATTATACTATTATCGCATTGTCTGGTAGCTGGAAGATGTTGTAGAAGTTAAGTCCTTCTTCACCTCGTTAGGCCTTATATTGAGCTGCAACTCTTACACCCGCTCTCCCTCCTCGCATTTTCTCCCTCAGGCCCTTGGGTCTCCTACCCATCCTTTGTCTTAACAATAGAGATTTTGTTCATGGCCGAGGAATACGGGATTTGGGCATGCTAATCATGTTAGAACTATAGGACTAGGAGGATATTAATATATATACCTAGCTCTTGGTCGTTCTCTCAAATGGTATGCTTTAGTTGCTGCCGAAAGGCCTGCAAATTCTGGCATTTTTGCTCATAGTGGTGTCGCTGTACCACCGGACTCCTGAAGACGATGAACTTCTATAGCCATAATATGATCTTCTTCTAGATCACCCACAAGCTCAGGATCCTCATGCCAATCTTGTTTTCCCTGCTCAACAGACTTTGTTGCGGATTGCCTTTGCTCCAGAGAACTAACCGCATCTGCTCGTTTGAATGCTAAGGGTTCACCTTGTACCGACGCTGCTCGGTTACGACGATGCTGAGTCTGAGTAGGTGTTCCAGCATTGCTAAGGTCCTTTATCTGTTCTCGTAGCTCGTTCTGAAGCCGTCCACGAATAGAATGAGCTGCCGTGGGATCAGTAGGTCTATGGTAATGGACGGGATTATGTATCTTGAATGTCCAAATACCGTCTTGAACTTTAACTCGTATAGAAAACGGACAACCGATAAGTCGTGAACCAGTGTTGCCAAGTCGAATCCGTTTGTCGATTCCATATCAAGGTCTGTAGTTATCGCTTCGAAAGATGCTGTGCCATCTCTTCGACAGGATCGCTAAACAGTGACTGCATATCCTTCTTGAAGTGCATGAAGTTGAATTGCACCTACAAGTGTAGCCTGCGTGAGATACTCCGGGTGGTGATGACTTGGCGCTGTGATTTGTCAGCCTCTGCCGGGGGCAGAGGCTGACTAATCCAGGTGCTAGAGACATCGCCGCCATCGACTACATAGCTCCACACAAGTGATGGATCAAATCCGGAAACATGATGTCGAGAATGCTTGCAATGACTTCATTTCTTCAATCGATCGGATGGCTGTCTGTAGTCTAGCCTCATCCTTCCATGACCAAAGGACATGTCGAATGTTCAAGGAACCGCAGCGGGGCAGTTACAACATCTGTTTTCCTGTCATCTTCGCCTCCGACCAGGAGAGCAACGAGGGGGAGAAATGGGTGGTACGTTTTCCGTTATTGCCGCGTCTGCCGTGCTGGGAGGAAAAGCTCCGAGGTGAAATTGCAACAATGAAGTAGGTTGCCGAGTACTTATAAATCGGCTCATTGAACTGATTAATGTCGCTATTGCGAGGTTTAGGTACGTTTCGGAACGAACAACCATTCCTATACCGCGCCTATTTGGTTACGGATTCAAAAACGATAACCCAACAGGCCTCCCTTTCATGATTATAGAGTATATCGATGGTGTATCACTATTCACCGTTGATTTTCATACCTGCGATAACAAGCAAAAGACCCATCTACAAGATCAACTAGCGGATATTTTCATTCAACTCCACCTTCAGCAGTTCGACCGTATAGGATCTCTTAATCTCGACGAGGATAGCTCTTCCTGGACATTTGGCAAAAGCCGTCCCCTAACCATCGACATCAATGATCAAGAAATTGATGGCTTCAACACCGCTAGTATTATCCGACCCGACCAGACCTACAGCTCGACGATAGACTATACATACACTCTTATGCAGCTTGTCTTCAACCAGTTTCTCCGAGGGAGACATAGCGTATATAACGAAAAAGATGCACGATTTGAGTTATATGGTCTTCACAAATTTCGTGCCCTTTTGATGGAACATGTCCTTCCTGAATACAACAATGGGCCATTCATCTTGATGCACGGTGATTTCCGCAGTTCGAATATCATCGTGGACGAAAATCTCAACATCGTCAGCATTATCGACTGGGAGTGGAGCCGAACGGTTCCAGCACAATTGTTCGTGCCTCCCGAGTGGCTTACTGGATATGAGGTCAATGGGCTACTGTCTGTCTACAATAGTCTTCGCTATATGCTGGAGCTTTCCAACTTTAGAAAGATAGTGAGAGCCCGGGAGGTGAACCAGGATAGGCTACCTGCAGTCCGGCTATCGGACCTCTGGCGCACGATTGACCAGGATGCATCCTTCTTCATCGCTCATGCACTTCTGCGGTTCCACGTACTCGGAGACGTCTACTGGGATTTTCTCGATCGCTTTTATCATAGCACTCATCCTGAAGGTAGAGTTGATGACTTCTACAGCGCACAGGGGACGGAGCGCCAACTCGATATTGTGATGAAGAAACTGGACGACTTGGCAGTGTACGAGAAGGAGTTGGAGGATCTTGGTATGGAGAAGGATCAGTCGAAAGAGCAGCCTGAAACTGTTCAGACACAGACTGATCCTCTCATAGCCAGAGCGACAGATGGAAATAAAGTGAAGGGTGTGATTTCCCACTCAAGGGCATTCTTTACATGTCCCTCTTTATCATCTGGGAGGTAAGTATCTCGCGGTCGAGTGGAAGCAAAATACTCATTGAAGTCACAGTGTTAGAAAACCCGAGTGTGCGTTTACACTACGTTCTGCAACGGTTAGCATCGCCATGCTATCGGCGGTATCCTATATAATTGTTCGGCGATGGCTCAAATGAACTGTTGTACCCTCTTATCAATAGTCCTAAATGCAGCTACTAAGGGAAAATTCATACTCAGACATGCCACATGTTCGATTGCGTCTCTATCTCGTCTTAAATTCTCATAATGTGATAGGTCAAAAAAGTTTTCCCAGCTGTTCAATCTCAGCCTCTACCTTGGCTATCTGTTGCCTGATGTTTCTCGCTCTGACTTCCGCACTCCTCATTTCATCCTCTATCAACGGCGTACCTCCAGCTTGACGGTCTCTGCGAGCACAACTCCCACTCGAACTAAGCTGTCGAAGTAGTTTTTCGCTCGTTTCGGCCCTGATTAGATCGACGAACTCTAGTTCCGCCTTATATTGGTGTTGCAATTCAGCCAATTTCTCCTCTTTCTCCTGGAGCTGTCTTAGGCGTTCGCCGGTGATGGTTCGTTCCAGTGCCTTGCCGCTTGACATGTTTTTCGATGGCAACTAATATTTTTCTGGTTAGAAGTGGCTCGATCGTAGAAGGCCAGATTTACTATACTTTGTGATCTGATTTCTTTTCGTCTCTAAGGCCTCTACGTTGGTAATAAGGTAGCGCACTAATTAATGTTGGTCTGGTACTTGGAACCCACGAGAGGGAAGAGAGAAAGCGCCCGTCAAGCTGCTTAACAAATGACCTCTGACCACCATTTGTGTGCTTTTCGCAAGGTCATCTGCATAGCTGATTGGCCACTACCTAAAATTACGCGGGGCTCTCGCCGTGAGAAGGGTCCGGCTGCTGGACTCGGCTATCGATGTCCCCAGTCCTTGTGGTAGAAGGAGATTCGCAATCACATTCTGTAGGTGCGTGTAGGCGATCTGGTCGAGCAGCTCCAGATCGCTTTCCTATATTCGACTTCTCTATACTCGACCCATAATACGGAGGATCCTCGCGACGAGACTGTAGTTGACTCAAGTGTTTAGACAAGTATCGACTTCGTGGACTTGATTAGGCCGGCGCTCCTATTAGTCATCATGGGTCAAAAATTCTTGACCCGTGATGACTAATTCCATTAGAGATTCCCAGGCCCACGCAGCCTCTCACTTATATAATGGAGGCTGTAGAGGGCCTGGGTGGAACTTTGACGATTTGTGTGGTAGCAGCATTACCTTTGACCCTCTCAAACAGCAGCAAATAGTCTTGTTGGCCAGAGATTTTACCAGAGTCTGAGATGCAGAGGCATTTCGATTTTCTTTAATCACTTAAATAATTTAATTTAATATTGTAATTATTGAGATATTGGTTGTTGTTTTACATGAACATATTTCACTTTTGCAGAGAAACTGCATTATACGCTGAGCTATATTTATGAGACTGTTATTGTCATGCAAAATCGCCAAAGTTCCGCCCAGGCCCTCTACAGCCTCCATTATGTAAGCGAGAGGCTGCATGGGCCTGGGCATCTAAGACAAGATACTACATACAAACCATAGCCTTGATAACTGACTTAAAGTCCATTGCCGCCATATCCACATAGTCTGGAAAATCGATAAAGGACACTTTCACCGATATACTCAAGTGTTTGCTTAAGAAGCAATAGCTAATTGTACTACTAGACTTATTTAACAAAGCTGTCGATTTGAATGAAGTTATTTCGGAGATTGTCTCGGAAGCTTGGTCTTACCTTACGACTAATTGACTCTAGAGTTTAGGGTTCCCAGATCTCAAGACACTATAGAAATCTATAGTCGATAATCAATTTGTGGCAGCATCCCTAAAGAAGCATGACTTGAACGCCATTAACAAGCAAACGCAGGCTGAGGTATTCTCAAAAACTGGGGGAAACTCCCTCAAGACACTCTGCCAGATAGTATCAAACCGAAATAGTTTGGATGCAGGATCCTATGTCAGCTTAACAGTCTCAGCAAGGAATGCTCCCTAGAAAGATCTAACAATGACGGTACTCACAAACACATAGTTGTAATTATCCTTTATAACCATATAGATAATGAGAACAGTTTTCAAGTCTTTTATCTACAAGATATCATGACAAAAGTAGCATATGTCACGAACGTAGATTCCAGGTGCTTGGAAAGCAGGATAGAACTACTTTTATTAAATGATACAAAGCTAAATCAAAGAGAAGACCTAGGGGAGACCTCGAGCTTATATATACATAATCTAAATGCTTCTCGAACCTCCGTTTAGATACCTCGAGTTGCTCAAGCCACGCTGAATAAGGTCAGGTCGGCTACCTATACTATGAGCTGTATAGTAGGATCATGCAGCTTGTGAATATGGCTTATGATACTTAGATCGTAACATTTCATAACAATATGATTATTTTATAAAAATAGTAGAAATGCTAAAATTGATAATATTGCTAGTATTAAAGGAAGTTAAGGCAATAAGCTGAATTAGAAAATATAGTAGTTAGCAAAGAGTCAATGGAACTATATATTTAAACAGTTTACTACTTATGATAAGATAAGTAGTAATTAGTTCTTCTATTATAGAATTAAAAGTATTTTTATTAATCTAAATTATTTCTTTATCTTTATGATTATTATATTATTTCTATGAACATAATATAACTACCCTATGCTAAAGTCTCCTTATCATCACTATGAGTCATTACATTACTATTTATCTCTAAAATCTGAATGTAACGGTCATACAAGAGCTCGGACCGCGGAGCAAGCCATACTCGTACCGCCAAGGTTCGCAGCTTGCGAACCCCTATTAGAGACCAACGAGGATGCTTCTTGCAATCTCATTGGTCAACACACGTATTGTATATAGAGCGTCATTAGAATAGAGCTATACTTGCATCGCCATATCCATGGACCACGAGCCTATACAAGTTATCGAGCTTGTAGCACCGACTATACACTCGTCTACCCCATACCAAGTTCGAGCACCTGCAACCAACCATCTAGGCCCTGACACTGAACTATAATTTTATAAATATTTTATAAATAAGAGGCTTAGAAATTGTTTTCATTATTTATATAGTTATGAAAAATATTTGCAGCTGCTTGTTTGCAAGCATTGTTATCATCATAGAGATCTAATATTATTGAGCTTTTTAGCAGTTAGAAGTGATTTGAGTAATGTAACATATTGTAAGGCACTAGCAATGAGGCTCTCACAAAGGAGGCTCATAGCCGCGTCAGACTTCCAAAACCGCTTCCAACTGCCAGACGGCGCAAGGACGTCAGACCTCCACAAAGATGACATGATTCATAACCAAGCAACATCTGCAACCGCATACAACTGCCAAGCAAACAACGGAAGCAGCCTTCTACATCTATTGATAAAGACGTCGCTATGAAAATGGTACGCCAGAAGAGCGACATCTGAAAGCAGTCGATACTAATCTGACGACATCGTCGGTAGCAGACGAAGTCGCCGGTAGTAGACAGAGTCAAGATAATGAGAGACGGATTAGAGAACGAGGTAGCCGTCGGGGAACTGACTGAACCATGTATTTAAGCAGTTTACTGCCCATAGTAGAATGGGTAGCAATTAGTTCTTCTACATTACAGAATCAAGAGTACTTCTGCTGATCCAACTTCGTTACATTGTCTCTAAGAATACTTTACAACGACTCTACCCCGAAGGTCCTTCGTCATCTATAAGCCATCACACTACTAACTAAGCCCTAAGATCTACGTTACGGTCTCACACATATCTAAAAACCCTATTATTAATACCTTATATATAGATACAAAAATATATTAGTCTATTGACTAATATTATAATCTTTTTAGTTTAAGTTTTAATATATTTAAACTAAGAGAGTATATGAATATAATTTTCTTAAAGACAAAAAAACTCATTCACTGGAATTTCTTATTAGTAATAAACTATAGTTATTTTTTAAAAAAGACTAGGAATTTAAAATATATATATAAAGAAAGAAATTCTGATTAGCAATTATTCATTATAATACAAGAATAATAATTATATAAAGAAATCTTAATTAACAAATATGTATGATAACCTTTTTATTACTATACAATATAATACCTAACTTACTATTTAAAACAATGATAATTAAATAAAGCAAATAGAATTACAGATTTCTATTTTCTTTTATTATTAAAAGGTTGATTTCAATCTTGTGCACATCTAAGGTGATATTGCTTATTAGCTTGAACAAAATATAAACTTAAAAGTAAATAAGTAATTTCTGTATTACCTAAGTACTTTTGCTCTTTTATTACTCTATTAAACCACCAACGGCTGCCGTCCCGAGAGGGGTTAGGCCGCTGTTTTTCGCAGTCAACTTGCCGACTTATTGCGCCGCTCTAATGCTCGCTTACTGGGCAGCAACAACTTGAGGAACCGGGGAGGACCGATCACAACCAGAGTCTTGGGAGTCAGACAAAGATCCTTGGTGATCGTGTACTGCTCTCTCTGCATCGTCCTTAGTGCCCATCAGCATCCAGAAAAGGTTTGCGTACTCAGTAGACCGTTGTGGATTTGTGAGCTGAGCGTCAGGGCGTGTTGAGATCCTACAACGAAATAAAACGTTAGCGCGAGGAAGGTAGGTGGCGATAAGTAGGCACCTTACCAACAGCCACCTAGATCCACAATCTTTACATTCATTCTGCCAGGCCTGAGCTGGATCATTAAGTTCTCGTCCCTCAAATCTCCATGCATGATCCCACAGTCATGCAACATGTCTAGCGCCGTTGTCGCAGCGGCTAGAACCTCCGTCCACGCGTCCAGAAACGCTTCTGGGGTCTTCCTACACAGCTCGAAGACGTCAGAGTAACCAACCAGAAACTCTTCAACAAGGAATAGGCCCTCGGTGCCATCTGTGGTGGTGGCCATGGGGGAGGAGGAAGGGGTGAGCGAAAAGAGTCCGTGGCACTGGGGAAGAACAGTCCCTTGGAGCGACCGAGCTGCAGTGTAAGCGGAGAATTCGTAGGCGATATCGTCGCGCGCGCGACCGCGAGCACCGTACTTTACGAGGACGGTTGTGTGTGGAGTGACCGCTGCTGCCGCTACTGTCACTGTTTTGGCCTCCGCGGTATCCTCCTCGCCAGGCGGCCCTGCTGTAGTTGTAGTCGACGACGTAGCTGGCGTAACTGTGAAGACAGCGGTGGTCTGGGTGATTGCACGGACAAAAGTGAGATGCAGGTGTTCTTGCTGGGTAGTGATTCCAGGCTTTCGATCATTCGAGAGTTTCTCATCTGTCCGGCTGGTGATGCTATAGCAGCCAGAATCTCTCTTCTTGTTCTTACGTGACGAGATAACTGCGGGCAAGGATATAGGCTCTAGATGCAGCGTAGCTGCATTGCTGAGATGGAACCTAGACCGACCATCGCCGACGAAACGCTTTTCGTTCCTAACATGCTGATCACACGTTATCTTACGTGACTTAGATCCGCGTGTGTTATATCCATGGCTACCACCCGCGTCGCTTGCCTTGCGTTTCCCACCTATGCCGTCCTTTCTGTGTGCCAGCTTATATCCCCCGAACTCTTGCGGCACCTCCGCGGCGACGGCAGTCGATCCTTCATCGGACATCTGTCGCAGGGCAAATGTCTCCCGTATACTCCTCCACGCTGCGTACGCGATAAGTTCACGAGCTGTAAGGCGATTGGACCCGGCAGGTTCATCATAAGCTGCTACGATATAGTGCACGGTACCGGGGTTGTGAAGAAAATCTATTTCGTCGCTATCGTCTAAATCGCTGAATTCGAGGTATACGGCGACATCGCTGTCAAGAAAGACTTGGCGTCGCAACTTCAACACTGCGGCATACTGAACGGCTTGGGTGGAGAGCGGGGTCCAATGTGGTCCCCCGCGGAGGCCCCTGGCGGGTTCCACTCCGTCTGGTGTAACTGCTCGGCCAGGAGGTTTGCCGACAAGCTTAAGTTTCCAGTTGCCATCTTTCCCCTTTGAGAAACAGCTAGACACGATGCCGGGAGGTTTGAATTCGATACCCAGAATGGGCTGACGTTCGGATTGGCCAACGAGCACGCCGTTGAGCTGCCCATCTGGCCGGCTACCCTGCATGCGCGTCAGTTAGCAGTAATGCGTTCATAAAACTTCAATGCCCCCGAACTGGTCACGGAATTAGGCTGGACCAAGTGGCATTACCTGTGACTGAGATTCCAACTCATATATCAAATCCCATCGCCGATCTTCTGCATCTGGTGTCATTGCCGCAATAACCATCATTGCTGGACAAACGATTGTAGTATCGACGATTGCTCGTACGTCTGCCTCTGTGCGAAAATGCACCAACCAAAAATGGAGAGAATTGTCCGATGGGAAGACGAGAGGAAACCGGCGTATGTATTCCTTAAACTGATGGATTGTATCAGGGGCGACGGGTGAGAGGAGTTGGGGGTCAACATGTGCCACTTCTGGTGAATATCCGCGGCGGCTTGCTGTTGATCTGCCGGACTCTTGTTGAGAGGGAGAGTGCGAGTAGGTTCGGGAGCGCGAGAAAGAGCCCCAAGCGGACTCTCTTTCTCCAGCGACGGACCGGGAGAGATGATTAGGTATATTTGGGTTATGGTGGTTAGGTAGTCGTTGTAACACTTGCGTGGCCGTCCGATGACAACAGTTATGTACGTGTGTGGACGTATGGGGTTCTCCCACCGTCTCCGATACCAAAGGAGCCGCCGCTGTTGTGGCCACTGTGTCCTCCTATTGTACACGTTTATGTCAGCGATAGTGCTAGACGCCGCAATGAAGGTTTACTGGTTGGCCTACATTCATCAGGCCTGTCATATTTGCTGTAGGGCCGGCGCCCTCCGCAGCGACGTCTCTATCATGAGATTGGGTTGAGATGGACATCAAACAGAAAACGTACGAGAGAAAGGGAGAGCAAAGCAAAAAAATACGAAAACCAACACGGTAATAGGGCGGTGGCAGCAATCGAGGGTGCGAGATCGATGAAGAGAAGTTGATCCTCGTTGGTTGAAATGATGGGTTAGCTCGCTAGCTACAGTATCACATGATTGGAAAGGTACAGTTACAGTTACGCGACAAGAGTCTCCGGACGGTCGGCTCTCTACAAGCATTCTGCACACGAAGAGATATTCAAAAACCTACATACAGTAGCAACAACAAGAAGTTTTTCTATTAACTGCCAAAATTAAATAATTTGATATATGAAAAAAACAAATTAAAGAAAATTAATATTGTGTAACTCCACTTCTAGCTAGTCTTACTGCCTGTACTCGTGCCTCCATACTGTCAATTAGAGAATAGAGAAACTTATCGGAAATATGCTCCCATGCTTCATAAACTGCATTTTTAATCTTTTCTTTAATGAAATCATCAGAGCCAGTTATTGAATAAAGTTCTGGATGTAATTTGTAAACCAATTTCTTTAATTCTACTCATATATACTCAATAGGATTAAGATTAGGAAAATAAGGTAGCCATACTATTGTTTTATATCTCTTTTCTCTTAACCACTCAACTACTATTTTGATCATATGAGTTTTTGCAATATTCTGCATGAAAATAAACTCTGGATTATCATTCAAAATTTAAAGTAAAAATTTTTTGAGAGCAAATTCAAGAATAATTCTTATTGTAATTCCTTCTTTTTTACTTTTTGGGCTACCAAATAAATTTATAAGACCCATTATCTCTATTTTCCCAAAGTATTCCTAAAATATAACTTTGGTATTTTTTTTTAAATTCCCATGAGATTCAATACAATCCTGATGCTATTTTTTTGTAGGGTTTAAAATACCTAAACTAGACATTTCCCTACACTCTTTTCTACCAAGTACTTATCCATCCATAATACTTTCTCTCAATCTGTTATTTTCTCGTCTTGATACTCTAATGTTCATTAGTATTGAGCTTTTTTGTGTTTTGGTTTGAGATCTAGATAACCTTTTGCAAGCCATTTATGAATGTTATTTTCTTTAAAACGACATTGGATTGTATAAGTTGATAATTAGGGTTGAAAATTGATAGTAAGTTCCTTTAGAGGTATTCAATAATTTTTTGCATTTTTTTGTACTTTGCAATATAGTTTACGATTGGTTCTAGTATCTGTTTTATAAAGCCTAGCATATGGGAGTAACTATGTTGTATTATTTTTTTTATTGTTATAAATAGTATCTCCAATAATAGACTTAGAAATATTCGTCTTTTTGGAAATTTTGCTAAAATTTCCACCAGCATCATATCTACTAACTAGATAGACTCATTCAGTAGATGTTGACTTGTAGTGACTTGTTTTGTATTAGGTAAGCATAGAGAATATATATGTTATATATTTTGAAAATGAAAACATGCAACTATCTGAGGACTCTTGTCACATAACTATATAGTCTTACTTAATTTGCTACCCAAATGCACAATTAACATTAGTAAGCTATTCATGCGCCCCCCCAAACAGCTATTGCCATTACCACTGACAGCAATAGTAGTACTAGCCACCATACAAAGACTACAGATACTAATCTAATAACTATAGTAACAGTAGCTCTAGTAGCAATAGGTTTATTCTATTATTAGCAGTAAAGTTAAAAACTAACATAGTAATAGAGCTAGTATCTAATGACACTCTTTTGCCAGAATATATATACAAATCATAAGAATCTTGACTGGCAGCTATTAATCACTAAGCAAAGTCTTGAGGCTTTGTATTTATAATAAACAAGTTTATTAAGACTTCAAATAGTTGAACTAAAATTGTATTTGCATATGATTGTAAGACCATAGCGTAGATTTTAGGGCTTAGCTAGTAGTGTGACGGCTTATAGACAATGAAGGATCTTTAACATAAAGTCGTCGTAAAGTGTTCTTAGAGACAATGTAACAAAGTTTGGATTAGCAAAAGCACTCTTGATTCTGTAGAATAAAAAACTAATCACTGCCTATCCTACTATGGGCAGTAGACTGCTTAAATACATGGTTCAGCCAGTTCCCTGATGGCTACCTTGTTCTCTGACCTGACTCCCATTGTTTTGACTCTTTTTGCTACTGGTGATATCGTCAGATCAGTGTCTACTGCTTTCAGAAGTTGCTTTTTATAAGACCGTAGCATAGATCTTAGGGCTTAGCTAGTAATGTGACAGCTTAGAAACAATGAAGTATCTTCATTATTGTAAGGCACTAGCAATGAGGCTTCCACAAAGGAGGCTCATAGCCGTGTTGGACTTCCAAAACCGCTTCCAACTGCCAGGTGGCGCAACGACGTCAGACCTCCACGAAGACGACATGATTCATAAGTAAGTAACATCTGCAACTACATACAACTGCCAAGCAAACAATGGAAGCAGCCTCCTACATCCATTGACAAAGATATCGCTACGAAAATGGTATGCCAGAAGAGCGATATCTGAAAGCAGTCGATACTGATCCGATGACATTGCCAGTAGCAGACGACATCACTGGTAGCAGACAGAGTCAAGACAATGAGAGTCGGATCAGAGAATGAGGTATCCATCGGGGAGCCGGCTGAACCATGTATTTAAGCAGTCCGCTACCCATAGTAGAATGGGCAGCGATTAGTTCTTCTACACTACAGAATCAAGAGTACTTCTGCTGATTCAACTTCATTACATTGTCTCTAAGAATACTTTACGACGACTCTACGCCGAAGACTCTTGTAAGGCACTAGTAATGAAACTCCCACAAAGGAGGCTCATAGCCACGTCAGACTTCCAAAACTGCTTCTAACTGCCAGACGGCGCAAGGACGTCAGACCTCCATAAAGACGACATGATCCATAACCAAGCAACATCTGCAACCGCATACAACTGCCAAGCAAACAACGGAAGCAGCCTTCTACATCCATTGATAAAGACGTCGCTACAAAAACGGTACGCCAGAAGAGCGACATTTGAAAGCAGTCAATACCGATCCGATGACATTGCCGGTAGCAGATGACGTCGCCGGTAGCAGACAGAGTCAAGATAATGAGAGACGGATTAGAGAATGAGGTAGCTGTCGGGGAGCCGGCTGAACCATGTGTTTAAGCAATCTGCTGCCCATAGTAGAATGGGTAGCGATTAGTTTTTCTACATTACAGAATCAAGAGTACTTCTGTTGATCCAACTTCGTTACATTGTCTCTAAGAATACTTTATGACGACTCTACGCCCAAGAGCCTCCATTGTCTATAAGTCGTCACACTACTAGCTAAGCCCTAAGATCTATGCTACGGTCTTACAACCCTCTATCGTCTATAAGCCGTCACACTACTAGCTAAGCTCTAAGATCTACGCTATGGTCTTATAAGCATAAAGTTGTTGTAAAGTATTCTTAGAGACAATGTAACGAAGTTTGGATCAGTAAAAGCACTCTTGATTTTATATAGTAAGAAGAACTAATCACTGCCTATCCTACTATGGGCAGCGGACTGCTTAAATACATGGTTCAGTTAGCTCCCCGACGGCTACCTCGTTCCCTGATCCAACATTCATTGTCTTAACTCTTTCTATTACTAGCTATGTTGTCTGTTACCGGCGATGTCATCTGCTATCGGCAATGTCATCGGATCGTTATCGACTGCTTTCAGAAGTCGCTCTTCTGGCGTACTGTTTTTATAGTGACGTCTTTGTCAATAGAGGTAGGAAGCTGATTTTGTTGTTTGCTTGGCAGTTGTATACAGTTGTAGATATTGCTTGCTTATGAATCATGTTGTTTTTGTGGAGGTCTGACGTCGTGGCACCGTCTGGCAGTTGGAAGCGGTTTTGGAAGTCTAATGCGGCTATGAGCTTCCTTTGTAGGAGCCTCATTGCTAGTGCCTTATACTCTTCTGATGTACCGCTTTTGTAGCGATATTTTTGTTAATGGAGGTAGTAAGCTGTTTCTATTGTTTGCTTAGCAGTTGTATATGGTTGCAGATATTACTTGCTTATAGATCATATTGTCTTTGTGGAGGTCTGACATCGTTGTGCCGTCTAGTAGTTGAAAGCAGTTTTGGAAGTCCAACATGACTATGAACCTCCTTTGTAAGAGCCTCATTGCTAGTGCCTTACATCTACAATACGCTCAATCCGGGCTTGAATTTTACTCTGTTCAAGCTCTTCCCATGCCTTTGTCCATGCTTCAATAGCTTATTTGCGTGTTTTTAGAGGGTCTTTTTTAGTGGTAACTCTTTTTAAGTATACCCAAGCCAGCTTAATCATGTTGAGATCTGGAGAATTTCCTGGCCACAATAATCGCTGCATTTGAAAAATGTCATAAAGTTCCTTTTGAGTTGAATACTTATATGGAGAAGTACCATTTTCTTGCACAATAGTATTGGGTCGGTTCTTTGCATACTCTTTTGCAAATGGAATGAGTTTTCTTAATAAGATAACTCTTCCATACCAATACTAATCAATGCCACCACCTGTTACCTCCCTAACTAATTTGCAATTTTTCTTGTTGAAATTTTAAACCGGTTTTTTGCCTAGTGTTTTTTGTCATAAATTCAATCGTCGCATTGTAGTAGATATCTCCCATTGAGTTCTTAACTTAGGTTTACAAATACTATTCAAATTTTCCAACTTTTTATCATCAGCTTGACATTCTTAAGTAGTTTCAGGCTACCAGATATGCATTGGCCCCTTTTTATCATAAAAAAAACTCCCCCAAAATATAAACTTGGAAGCCTTTTTCCATTGGTATCTGATTACTGTCTGATCATATTATTCTTCCTTAGTTCTCCAAACCCTTACTACACCACAATGATGACCTAAAATAACACTAGTTTCATCGGTCCAGATAACGTTTTTCCAGTTCTCCAAAGTCCAGTCCTTATGTCGCATAGCGAATTCATATCTTGCTGCTCTCATTTCTGCCGTTAAGCCTGGCTTCTATATCGGCTTGAATTTTTCCAAACCATATGTATGTAATATTCGGAGAGCCGACTGTCTAGATACCCCAGCTTTAAATCCTAATTTACTAGAAGTCATTTCTCTTCCTTCCTGGTCTTTTCTGGCTTCTTCTAACACTTTAGCTGTAGTTTCTGCCATGATCACTTTTGGCTGGCCTGAGCAGGGTGCATCAGCAAAAAATTCATCTTTGAATTCTTTACTTACTGTAGGGTCATAACCTCGCTCATAAGCGATTTGTTTTATGCGAAAAATCGAGGATTTAGAATAAGAAGTGATTTCTATTATTCTAGATACTGGAATACCCTCTTCAAGAAGTGCAAGGGCTTGCGTGCGGAGGGTGATGTCTGTTTTGCGACCGGGCATTTTGGTGGGGTTGGGTTGAGGCTCTCGCTTAACTGCTATTCAGTTAAGGGTCCTATGACTTTTGGGGTGAGCCTCTACTTCATCACCAACCGCGATTAAGGGTAAGTGAAAGTGCCCATTAAAGCGCACAGAGTCTGTTTCAACCTATCTCCCTAGTATTCTAACCTCTCACCAGGTTTCTCAGCCATACTGAGCACACAGTTCCTTTCAAGCTCTGCAATGCCCAACTTGATAACCACAAGGATCGGCCGGTTCCTGCATCGCAGGGGACAACAACAACAACAACAACAGCGCCATCGACAACAGCAACAACAACTACTACAACAACAACAACAATCTACTATCCTACAGGGCGACCTTCCCCAGGCCCTTGCACCCGGCCAAAAAGTCAAACCGAAAGAGATCCGTGACCTCCGCGATCTCATCCGAAAGCGCTACGAGCTCGATGTCGAGATCTGGGACCTCCGTTTCGTGAGACCCTCCGACCGCCACATCGTCGAAGATAAGATGCGCCGGTCTGACGCTGCGCTCCAAAAAATCCGCCATACAATTCGCGTGTGGGACAGTCCCGATGCCTTTGAGTCGATGGATGATTGGAGAAAATTGCAGGATATTAGGGTGCGGATTGAGGGTGGTGGGAAGCGGATTTGGGCTGATGGCCCTCCCTGGAACGATCAGTGATTTTTTTTTTCAGTTAGTGTCTAATAAGGAATGGTGGCTCAATTTACGATACTCAATCAGCGAGACCTTTTTACAATTGTTCTTAGTTGTCTGACAGCGGTATAATAATACAGAGATGATATTACAATATCACCAACATGAGATAAAAATTTTCCCACATCTATTCGTTTGTCCAGACTAATGGCGGAACTGTTGTAAATTTCGTGGGAATGACCGACGCATGGGCTAATTAAATACACAACCCGATACCCACTAAGCTGGCCAAAGGCCAGCTCTCAATCTCCGAGCATTCCACCAGCGATGCCGAAGCGCACACACAGCTAAATAGGGTCGCTTTATGATAAATAACATGCAGCCCAAAGGCTGAGTCTTGGACTAAGAGGAGGCCCATATATCCCAGACTCAATAGATTCATTATTCTGTGAAATAGCTTAGGAGGTAGAGCTGGTGTGTGTATGGAGTAACGAGACCGGGCAAGCAAACAACACTTATAGACTAGCAGAAAACAAGCTAAACTCTCCTTTGCAACTCGAAACCAATTCATCCTTTTCAAGCCTCTCCCCTTGCGCATTTCCCATCCTCCGTAATTCTGGTACAACTACCAGTTCCTGCGTTCCGTCTTTGTCGAGGGAGGACTTATCGCTCCGCAAAGGCTTCCCACCCGAACTCGACATGAGCAGGAATATCCTAAATCGTTGCTGCCCGACTTCAAGCCACAGCTGTGCAGCTTTTCTCGCAAGATCACTTATTCTTGGGTTTTCTTTTTCGTCCACAAAAGCCACCCTTCCAAGCTCCAGAGACATCTCCTCTACAACCTCCTTCACCGATAGTTCGTAGCCCTGCTTTACCCCATAACCTGTATCCCATTTTTGTAGGGGTTGGCTGACTGCTTTGCACGTTTCCCTCATTGTTTCGTACCTCCATTTTTCAGAGGGTTTAGTAGGCTTTGGATAGAGACCGGTAGGTTTCCCATCTCGTTCAACTTAGTCATTCAATACATCGAATTGGATAAAGGGACATACCTTGACCGTACATCTCTATCCATTCTTGTTCCAGCAACTTCCCATTGCTCCCAAGCACCCGGAATGGCGTACAAAAGATCTTTTCGTAGAGGACGACCCATATAATATTTTGAAGGATGTGTTGTTTCGTTCTTCTCTCGTTTTTCGAGTTACGGATCGACGCATCTGGGAAAGGCCAAGTAGGTTCAAATCTTTTGTCCCACCGAATTCTTGCAAATTCATCAACTTCGCTGGCTATAACTTGGAAGCGATCGGCAAGCTCGTGGTCGCTCAAGGCTTTGAAATGATCTCTTCTCACCAACGCCCCCTTTAAAGCCTCAACCTCATTTCTCAATTCCTTGCTGTCTTGTTCTCGTTTGAATTTCAGCTGCTCTTTCTCGCCAGCATGTAGAACCCTCATTCTCTCTTTCTCGGCTTCGTGAGCGCTCACAATATCTTCCATCTCCTTAGACATTCTGTCCATCTCCTCGCTGTATTTATCTTGGGCATTGCCCAACTTCCTATGGTAGTTCATCTTTGCATCTTCTATCTGCTGTCGCAATGCCGCCTTTTCTTCTTCATGCTTCCCGCGCATCTCCCCTCGCTGCATCTCATAACGCTCTATCATGGCATTATGAGACTCGCGTAATTGAATGAGATCCCTTTCGAGGCGGTTTTTCGCGCCCATCATCTCGTTTTCAAGCCGATTTTTCATGCTCACTTTCTCTTCTTCGGCAGATTTTCTTAGCACTTGTAGTTGGTGGCGATGATCAGCTGCAACCCTTTTTTCTCTAGCGGCTTCCTCCTCTCTCAGGAGCGCTATCTTAATTCCCTCTTTTTCAATATCCTTTCCCAGTGATGAAATCTTATCTTCAAGGGACCTGCACCTCGCCTGTAACAATTCATGATCCGCCTTTTTAGCTGTAAGAGCATCCTCGAGGCTGCGATAACCCCGGTAGGTAGATCCATACGCCCGAATAAGATCAACTAGGGCTATTTCGATGCCCGAAAGAGAAGAGGAGGGAGGCATTTCCTGATCGAAATGTCTAGATGGGAAGTCGACCCTCACTTTGCAGAGAAGATGATATATTCTACTCATTATTGCATTTGGACTGCCGCTTTCTACCCTCGGCGACTCCACGCTGTGCCATTGCCTAGAGGCCTCATCAACCGCTGCCACCCGAGAGCTAGTGCCCAGTTGGGTCGGAGCATATTCGACAGCCGGGGGCAGTCTTGGAAGTCCTTGGTTGTGATGGGCGTAGTAAACCGGTCGTCCTCGCGGGTCGCTGTGCGGTCGTGGACTCCCGCCAATCGAAAATAGCTGGGCGACGGCATCAATTTTTCTGCATAGCGTGAGCTTTTTTCTTTGGAACAGCGATCACAGCGAACTCACCTCCCCATGATGACTAGAGCTCACTGAACAGCTGCCGTTACCTTGCGCAGAAGAATGAAGCAGCGATCTGGCGAGCGTCTCCCTGGCTGGGAGGAAGCGCACGGCGATACGGTCGTGGCACGCCTTGTAGCCTTGGGGCTGCGATTGGCCGCCTGGATATCCGCGAGGCTGAGCAAAAGGAACGACGACACCAGATGGGCGTTGGGTCGGCGTGGGCCTTTGGAAAAGCATCTGATCGCAATAGAAGCTCTTGCTGGCCTTCCAACTGCCCCCGCAGTACTGTGAGCTGAGCCCCAAGACTGATCCGTTGTTCAAACCGGCTCTTTCTCTGGATGAAGGCAGTCGACTCGACCGGCCTAGCCTCTCTCTCCAACGATACCCCGCTTAGGCTCGCTTGATTTGAGGGCCGGACAGTCACTGGTTTTGGCAATGGATTTGGAGGTTCAGGAACGCCGTCTAGTCATTGCAATTGACTATGGCACAACATATACAGGTACTTCGTATAGCTGTGACTAGTCAACTCGTGCCGACCGTTATTTCAAATTAGGCGTCGCATTCGCCACCCCCGCCGGCTACAGCGCCAGCCTGACCGAAATCGACCCCATTGAAGTTTGGGGTTCGGATATGGGCAACGATCCAAAAGTCCCAAGCGTCATCTCGTACTCACCTAAGAGTAGGGACGAAGACCAGCAATGGGGTGGAAGCCTTAGCCCGGAGGCTATCACAATGGTGCATACCAAGCTCGAGTTGGACGTTCATGACACATCTGGGGAGCTTGACTTGACTTTGCAAGCACTGGATGGGATGTACAACCTTCACTTTCAATATGTTAGAGCTTCTGGGGGCTTACCGCAATACACGTGGAAAGCACCAGAGGAGATTGTTGAGGACTATCTTACTAAAGTTTTCGACTACCTCCTCGAGAGAGTAGAAGACTTCACAGAAGAATTGAGGACTCGGATATCGACAGATATTGTTTTCACTGTTCCTGCGGTACGTCACCGCACAGCGCCCAATGTTGCAGCCACTAAATCCCCGTCTAGAACTGGTCCTACCGGGCCAAAAACTCTACGTTTCGAGCACTTACCCGAGCCGGATTTAATAAAGTTACCTTCCCGAAATTGAAAGATATACTCCTAATCTCGGAGCCTGAGGCGGCTGCAATTTACACGGCCAGATATTTGAAGGAACAAAACGGCGCAGATTTCCTCAAGGTGCGTGCTCGTGGCCGAGTGTCTGATAGTAGCTAGTGCCTAATCATTGGATAGAAAGGTGATCACTTTGTATTATGCGATGCGGGTGGGGGGACAGTCGTATGTACATCCGCAAGAGATGAATAATGTTACGTCTTAACAGTGGTGTTTCAAGGACGTGGTATCTTATAAAGTTAAGGAGCTGCAGTCGACGTTCGAGATTGAAGCAGTATCATTGCCGACTGGTTGGTATTGTCAGAAATGATGCGGTTTTGCCATTCAGGTTAGAACTGACGCTTGGTAGGAGATAAATGTGGATCTATATTCATCGACCTGGCTTTCAAGAGATGGCTAAGAGACCTTCTCGGAGAGAAAGATTACCAGAAACTAGACCAAGGACACCTGGTCAATCAGATCAGTTCTCATGAAACAGAAGGACATGAAATGCGAACGCTTATGCGCCGTTTTACTGGTCTCAAAAGGAAGTTCTGGAAAGGCCAACGAGATATGAAAATGGATTTGCCCCCGCCTTTAGACGATCTGAACGCGGACGGAGTTGTGGGAGGCGAAATCACAATCACAAAGTCCGTGACCAAGTAGCTGCATATTTATTCTTTCATTCTTTACTAATGTCCACTAGTAACGATATGAGATCCTTTTTCGACCCTTGTGTCGACCGCATCGTTGAATTAATCAAGGGCCAGATTGCACAAGTCGAGAGGTTACGAATCCGTCCCAAGGTATAAATATATTTTGAGAAGGAAAATCTTTCTACCTAGCTGATCTTTTCTTCTAGAATGTTTTCTTGGTTGGCGGATTCGCAGAGTCTAAATGTTTACAGGAAGAGATCGAATATTCTCTCCGGCTAAGAAACATCCAGCTACGGAGGCCAGACACTTCGTAAGATACATTCTTCAACTGTCAAATGCAGGCAATGAAACCAACTAATTCCACAAAGGTGGACTGCTGTTGTTCGTGGCGCCACGGTTTTTGGCATTGAGAATTCCGCCACCAGAGCCCTCGCCACCGTGACCGCTTGTCCACGAAGTTTTGGAGTCACGGCAAGTGAATCTTTCTCAGAAATTCGACACAACAGGGCGGATTACTCTGTAGATCCCCATACCATGGCGCACGTGGCAAAGGAACAGCTCCTATGGCTTATCAAGAAGGGGGACCTTATCCCGTCCGACAAGCCAAAGATGGTTAAACAGTCGTTCACCATAAATTTTCCGGAAACGGGCCAAAGGAAAGGCAAAGTTACTATATATGCTTACAGTGACGACGACGCTCCCGATAGACTCCGTATTGCGCAGAAGGGTATGTCAACATCCCTCGGTCTTTGCCCCACCCTCTGACATGCCCCCAGAATTAACCGAAGCCCATACACTCGAGTATGATTTGACGGACGCTCCCTTGAGCGAATTTGTATGCCGGAGGTCTCGAGGAAGGAACCCTCCATCCTACTCGACGTCTCTCAAGCTTACCATGAGACTGAACCCACGAGTGCTGGAGGCTGATTTGTCCTGGAAAGACAGAACGCTGTGCAGTGCCGACATAAGTTACCTTTAGTGCAAATATTGTTGTTATATTTTTGCAGCATTTTGAAACGACCAGACTCTTCGTCTGCTAGAATAATCACCATTATGCTACATGAATGACGAGCCTCCCAACGTTGGGGTTTCCTTTCCAATATAGTCTGCTAAAATGATGATTTTAGCACGGTGTGTACGAGTCTGTCAGGGTGATCCGACCCGTCTGGAGACATCCCGCTCGCCTTGCAACGCCCGTAATCTACTGCATCCACAATGTCTCTGAGATGGTTAAAAAAAAATCATCAATTGTACGCTTCAAGTAGGAAACGAAGTTGAAAAAATATTTTAAATAAGAGACTCAAGCGCATCCCTAGGCGATGTGAGGCAGGAATTCCCCGAGCCGAGTTTCACTCACCTCTTTCCTCGTTTGGAGGACTAATCTAGAGTAAAGAGGGCTGTCTCTAGTAAGATGTGGGTTCTTTTCCTTTTCATGTCATCTGAGAATGAATTGATGAGATGATGATGGGAAGACCTTGTCTCAGTTGGGTAGGGTTACTAGTATGATGATAAGGCAGAGGGGTAACGTATTCCACCGTGTAGTTGCCGGACCCCGCGAAGTTGCCGAAAAGCGAAAACCTCCGGCACCCCACCACAACCACAACTTCCAAAATCAATTTTAGAGCAATGGCTCTAGAATTTTGCATAGGGTTCCTTTTATATGTAAATAATTTAAAAATAAAATTTAAAAGAAAACAAACAACAACTGTATACATGGTATACAAATCTGTGAAATTGCCCTAATTTTTCTTCCTTGCCCTAGACCTTGTTACCATACCAGTAGAAGATGCACCCTCACCTGGTCCAGCTGTAAGGACCTTCCTTAACCTTTGGATATAAGGTTCTGATGCTTCAGATACTTCAGAATCAGAAGTATCAGAAGATATAAGCATTACTATAAGACCAATATTTTCTAAATAATGTTAAAATACTCTAAATATGTAAGACTATAGCATAGATCTTAGGGCTTAGCTAGTAGTGTGACAGCTTAGAGACGATGGAGGATCTTCGGCATAAAGTCGTCGTAAAGTATTCTTAGAGACAATGTAACGAAGTTTGGATCAGTAGAAATACTCTTGATTCTGTAGAGTAAGAAGAACTAATCACTGCCTATTCTACTATGGGCAGCAGATTACTTAAATACATAGTTCAGCCAGCTCCCTGATGGTTGCCTCGTTCTATGACCTGACTCCCATTGTTTTGACTTTTTCTGCTACTGGCTATGTCATCTGCTACCAGCAATGTTGTCTACTACCGGTGACGTCATCAGATCAGTATCAACTACTTTCAGAAGTCATTCTTCCAGTATACCACTTTTATAGTGACATCTTTATCAATGGAGGTAGAAAGCTGTTTCTGTTGTTTGCTTAGCAGTTGCATATGGTTGCAGATATTGCTTACTTATGAATCATGTCATCTTTATGGAGGTCTGATGTCATTGCGCTTTCTGGTAGTTGGAAGCGTTTTTGGAAGTCCGACGTAGCTATGAGCCTCCTTTGTAGAAGCCTCATTACTAGTGCCTTACAAAACATATTAGATGTTAAACTAACCTTCTGAATTTAATACCTGAGTTCTAGATCCACTCTCTGATGCCACTAGAGTAGTAGGTAGCGCTATAACCTTCCTAACTACTTCTTTGCGTTTTTTACTATCCTCCTTACCCCCTTCTCTTTTTTTCTCCTTTCTTATTATTACTTCAGTAAGTTTCTTCTACTTGGCTTCATACTATTATAAAGCAGCATTTACATCCTCCTGAGTAAATAATTTTATATATCCCATATCTTTCTTAGTCATCCTGACTCTGCTTTTCTTATGAGTAACCTTCATATTAAGGCGCTTTTATAAAAAATATAAGGCACTAGCAATGAGGCTCCTACAAAAAAGGCTCATAGCTGCGTCGGAATTCCAAAACTGCTTCTAACTGCCAGACGGTGCAATAACGTCAGACCTCCACAAAGACGATATAATCTATAAGCAAGCAACATCTACAACCATATACAATTGCCAAGCAAATAATGGAAGCAGCTCCTTATCCCCATTGATAAAGACATCACTACAAAACCAGTACACTAGAAGAACAACTTCTGAAAGTAATAGATACCGATCCGATGATATCGCCAGTAGCAGATGACATAGCTGGTAGCAGAAAGAGTCAAGACAATAGGAGTTGGATCATAGAACGAGGCAACCATCAGGGAGCCAGCTGGACTATGTATTTAAGCAGTCTGCTGTCCATAGTAGAATGGACAGCGATTAATTCTTCTTACTCTATAGAATCAAGAGTGTTTTTGCTGATCCAAACTTCATTACATTGTCTCTAAAAATACTTTATAACAACTTTACGCTGAAGATACTCTGTTGTCTCTAAGCTGTCACATTACTAGCTAAGCCCTAAGATCTATACTACAGTCTTACATCAGAGAATAAGGCAACTGTTGGGAAGCTGGCTGAACTATGTATTTAAGCAGACTGCTGCCTATAGTAGAATAAGTAGCAATTAGTTCTTCTTTACTCTACAGAATTAAGAGTACTTTTGCTGATTCAAACTTTGTTATACTGTCTCTAAGAACACTTTACGACGACTTTACACTGAAGATCCTCTGTTGTTTCTAAGATGTTACACTACTAGCTAAGCCCTAAAATCTACACTACGGTCTTATAGAAGAATATAAAAAGTAAAAGAGATAAACTTACTCAAGGCATGTATTAGGCTCAAAATTGTATTCTAACTATCTTAATCCAATCTTATTTGATGTCCAACCTTTGGGAGAATGTCTATAAACTCATCCAGGGCCCCCTTACTCCTTAATATATGTTCCTATATAGTGATTTGTCCCCTTTGTGACCACTAAAGAGGCAACACTACTTCTTCAGCAGACACACACTCCAGAACAGTGATCAGCTCTCTATTTCCATCTTAAATATACTTAGGATTCTTTCTACCCTTCCTACAAACTACCTTACACTTTGCTGATATCCCTAATAGGAAGCCCTTTTTATCCATATTCCAAATATTGACTTCCTTGATCTTATACTCTTTCAGCACCTTATGAAAGAGCTTGAAGTGATGCTCCAGTACTCTAGAGTTGCTAGCAGCACTTCTCTGGCACTCTAGGCACTGACTGAATCTAATTTGAAGCTTAGAATGGCGCTTAATGAATCTATCCAGCTAATACTTTCCTAGAAAAGTTCTGGGTTGGAAATGCTGTATTATGGCTAGAACCTTGTCCCTGACAAGATCCAGGTGTGGTGAGATACCCATATTATCTTGCATACAGATCCATTTGACCAATACTTACTCTTGTTGAGAATTAAGAAAGCATTCATGAAGATATACTTTTTAGCGCTATTGTCTCCCCTTATTCTTCCTATCACATAATATCCTCTCTGCCACATCAAACCTCCTATCTGTCAGAAAAAGGGAAAGTTTTGATTGGAGGGTCAGTTCCTTCAGAGCAGCCTATAGTCTGTCCTTATAACTCTCATTTTGCTTTAGAGGCATGTTTTAGATTCGTGAGTTTATAACTTTTGAAGAAGAAGAGATATGAGAAATTTGAGATCACCAGGCGAATCTACAGTTAAAATTGACCTTAGGACAAATCACATATGTCCATGTGTTGGTGCTGTAGGATTGGGTAGTTAAGTAAAAAGGTATATACAAACTTGCATATTCTTGCAGATGCTAGCCCTAACTCCCAAATAGCGCCCCATTATTTTTGCATCTTTGTACCC